>ML780072.1:365379-412864 GCA_009831015.1 Picea engelmannii
AGCATGTCCTTGATTTGAACCTCTTCTTCCCATGGTTCAGTCTTGAATTTCATCTAGAAGAGAGTCATATTTTTCATCCGAAAGTGAATGAATACCTAAAATATTAATATTATACTACTTTGGTTTCCTATCCATGTTGTAAGATATCATCTATTTTGTGTGCTAGTATAGGTTAAATGTGAGTGAGCAGAAAGTGACCCTACTTAAAGAGATAATGGTGTTTGACATAATTTTTTTTTTTTTTCTAGTTCCTTGTCGATGAACTGGTTGTAGGTGTTACTTGTCCTCTAATGGACTTTTTCGTTCTAGTTGGCCAACTTATTAATAGTGGAGGCCTTGTGCGTAGAAAAAAAATCATCCACAAGTCTCAAAGTTTATAATTGCTTCCTATGACTATGCAAAGGATCTATAATCTTCTCATTTTAGGTCTAGGATTTTGGAGGTCTTCCCCAAATCATCTCATGGGAGGGGTTGCCTCTACATCCTCACCCTCCTTTAAAAATMTTCCTCATAAATTTCATGGATGGGTAGAAAATCCATGTTTCAGGTTATTCATTACACATTAATGGTTATTCATTAACCTATCAAACTTTATTTTATACTTTTGATTTAATTTTAAATTTCTTAGAATAAAATTATTATTTTAAGGTTTTTAAGATTGATGTCTAAAAAAAAACTTTAATTACTTATATTAATTATTTAAACTAAAGAAAAATCTTTCAAATAACTTTAATTATACATATTAAAATATATGAAAAAAAATATATAAAAAAAAAAATAAAACAAAATAAAAGAATATAACATTAAACACATGTGTAAACCCTAGTATAACATTAAACGAATACAAATTTAAACACAATTCGAATGGATGAACTGTCCTAGGGCTATGTTGGCAATGTGGGCTGCATGCAGCCCACGTGTCTCTCACTGCAATTTACGAGATTAAAATATTGCCGCACTACTTTAACCCTAAACGAACCCTAAATCTCTAATTTGCCTCTTCATTTGCTGTGCAGGGAGGCGTGAGGCGAATACAGTGCTGTGCACGCTCATGAACTGGGTTGTTCGGCTCTGCTGTTTTGTTCGGACTGAGCGCTGAGGTCTCTCGCCCTTTGGATGGCATCACGCATCTTTTGGGTTACTCTCTCTGTAAGCAGCATCCCTACAGTTTCAAAGTCTTTACACCGGCCAACAATGTTGACGAGCTCGTCGTACATAACAGAGTTCGTCTTGAACCCTGGTTGAGATTTTCGGGCTGTGTTCTTTATTGATGGTTGCTATTCGTTTATTGCTAATTGCTGGTTTGTTAATCTATTGTGTTGAGTGAGGTTTCAGGTTGGGCTTTGGGGTTTGTTGTTGGCGTTGCGCGTGGGTTTGTGTGTTGGCTGTTAGCTCGCGTGTTTGTGAGCCCGAGGCTGTGGTTTGGAGTTTGGCGATTTCAGCACAACCGGGGCGCTGGAGGGCACGATCAATTGTCTGGCATGGTCTCGTTGGCTACATTGAAGAGCTCCAGGGTAAATCCGTATCATTCCTTTGGTCTGTTCTTAACTCGAACGACTTGTACTTTGAATGGAAATAGAAAGCCAGCGAGAAGTAATGTTTAGAAGACGACACTTAGAGATTCGAGCTGCTGGTATCAAATATCACAGTAAAAGTCTGAGGTGGGGTCCCGATTCCAATCTCTCCAAATTACTGGGCATCCAAGTAATTCTTCAAAGGCACATAATCGCCCTCGTTAGAGTTGAACCCCGGACCTCCCGCAGACCAAACTGCCAAACAAGTCTCTCCGCATGACAACCATTATGCGTCGAAGCCCTAGCAGCCCGTAGGGTTTTAAGGTCCAGCGAGTTCTTTGTGTAGTTCGGAAAAGAATGGAACTTTGTGCGGATTGCGAGTATAGCAAGTTTTGTTGGTCATGGTTACCATAGATCTAGTATTCAAATATTCGAGAAATTAATAAAGATCCTAAGTAGGAGAGACGCACTACCTGACTCGTAACCTGAGCAAATATTCCACATAGGATAACCCTTATTCTTATTCACTTTATATGTTAATATATATTTAGGTGCTAGCCGTTTACTATATTTTTTTTTTTTTGCATTTTGTTACAGGAGACGGAAGAATTGATAGCCAATGTGCTGGGAGTTGAGGTTTTCAGGCAAACTATTGTAGGAAATATTCTTGTTGGGAGTTATTGCATGTTTTCCAATAGAGGTGGTCTGGTAAGAGTTAATTTTTGAAATGCCCAACTCACATTGAATCCTCCTTTTGTCATCGCAAGTTGAGCGCTGAGTGTTTTAGTTATTAACTGTTCAAATTTTGAAGTATTTATTCATTTATAATTACATTCACGCTATATGTTTAGGAGCTTAGAGATGCGAGATAAGCATATTAATGAGATAGTTTTGTTGATGTTTAATAGGTCCACCCACATACTTCAATTGAATATCTAGATGAGTTATCAACTCTTCTTCAAATACCTCTTGTGGCAGGCACTGTCAATCGTGGAAGTGAAGTAATAGGTGCCGGGATGATCGTAAACRACTGGACAGCTTTTGTGGTTTGGACACAACAGCAACTGAATTGTCTGTAATTGAATACCAGATGTAGTAACCTGTTAAATTTGTTTTACATTTATTTATTCTACCTTTATTTTTATTAATGTCCTCTATTTTACGTGCAGGTTAAGCAGTCCCTCGGTTCCAGATTTGAACCAGGGCTCTGATACCAGATGTAGTGACCAGGATTTCATTAAAACTACCATGAATTAAAACAGAGCGGAAATTTTGAAATTTACTAAATAATTCGCTTACTCTAGCATATTCACTCCCAGATTTTGATAAATAAAATAACATTTTACATAACAATTTGCATAACAAGTTAAATTTACATAACAATTTGCATAACAGGTTAAATACCTCGTTCTGATGTTGTCGCTCCCTTCGCTTGAACCTATCCGCAGCCGCTTGCTGCTTAAGACACCCCAAAACCAGCCACCCTACCGACCAGTATGCCTAGCCCTAGGACATCGATGGACGTCCTAGCCCTCCGAGCCCAAAACCTCTCAGCCCCGGTGTGCACTGTAAATCCCACTGTTAATTAACTCTGTCCCAATGCTCCCAAAATCTCCTCTCCCCTCAAATGCATGAATGAATCCCCCCAAAATGAATAATCCCCTCCACCGTCCTTCTCCTTCCCTTATGCCTCCTTCACCGCCCTCGCACATTCATTTCCCCCACCAAACACCTTATCTCTTATTTAATGCCCCATCCATTCATTTATTTCATATTAATTATCTTATCCTTTACTTAATGTTCCCTTTTTAAGTATGGGTTACGTTATCCCTCATGGGATATGTAACCCCATTTAACCTTATATTTTATTTTCCCCCATTTGTTTAATACATAATTAGTCAATTACTTAATTAATAATAAATTAATCACTAATCATTAGTTTAATACTTAATCATTTAATAATTAATCATTCATTAACCCTTAATCAAGGAGTTAATCATACTTCAGCTAATTATAATCAAAATAATTAATTAATAACATATAATTAATTAAGGTTATATAATAATTAATTATAATTTAGCTAATGTTTAGGATTATTTATGAAATTATTCATATTAATAAGAAAAGGGTCATTACAGATGAGCGGGAGAGTTGGGTGGGTTATGGGGAAAATCCTCAGATACGGAATCAAAGAACCAAGGAGGCATTGGGAGAGCCTCGGGTTCGGGTGAAATGACATGAAGATCTTCAAATGGTGAAGTGATGTCAATGATCGCCTCTGTGGGTTGGTGATGCATGGCCACTTGACGTTGCCTATATGCCAGGATCAGAGGACACTGGTATGTAAAATGTGCTAATGAATCGCAAAGAGAGCATGGGCATCTCATGCGTTCATTGACTGACGTAGTGACATAACGAATGTCAGTGATATTTGTTGTGGAGGATGTAGCAGGGCGTGGGTCGTTCTGAAAGTTCTGGCATACAATAGCTAATGTCTACCGGAAACCTGGCAATGCTGGGAAATGATGAGTGTAGTGGCCAAACTCGGAACAGATAGCACATGCAAATTTTGTCCTCAACCCTTTACTACTGGAAGGTTGGGTGGTAGCAGTAGGACTAGTAGTGACGGGTGTTGTGGGAGTTTGATTGATTGGAATCAAATTCCATAATTCCGGTAGTGATGGGCAGTTGTTGGTTTGGTGACCCTCTTTCTCAAATAATGCGCACGGAGGTGAAATGCGCAGAGGAAGTGGAGTTGTGGGCTCCTTCTTCTTTCTCCTGCCCCCAGCTATAGTAGGGGGGGTAGGGAGTATGGGGGTAGTGGGGGTGAGGATAGGGATCTTCATGGGGAGGCCTTCCTGTGGGCAAGGGACCATCTCAGGTGGATGTAAATACCACATTGGGATTTCTAACACCATATTGGGTAGTGTGAGTGTTGCGGCTACCTGGAAATCTTCTATACCGGGTGGAGGGTAAAAGAAGGGAATTTGAGTGAGGGGTCAGGGGACTGTCTCCCAAATGGGACTAGGCCCCTGAGGGGGTGTGGATTCGTGGATTGTGGGGGTCGATGAGTTCGCAGGAGGCTCCTGTGGGAGTGATGTTGTGACTATTTAGATGTCAGGAATGACTGAAGCCTCCTGAGGAGGATGGGCATCCTCCGTGTGAGGTTCGTTAGATGAGATGATGCATACTTGACTAGGGGGAAGGAGTGGTGGTGCTCCATGGTACATCCCTAACAAGGATGGATCTTTGAAAATCCCAGGGCCCATCTCTACTAGTGTATATGCATCTCTGTTGGTGTGAATGAGGGGAAGAATGTTATCGATATTGACAGATGGGTTTGTCTCATAATGTGAGACATGGTCGATGGTCACAATCTTTCCGTTGTGGGGGAACATGATTGTCCGAAAGACGGATGATGCCACTTCCTTCATAGCATACATGTAGCTACGTCCAAACAAGATATTGTAATCAAGTTGAGCATCGATAACTTCAATGTCAATGAGAATAGTTTTTCCCCTGAGTTCCATGGGGACATTTTGGAAAATCCCTTCTGGAGATGATGGTCATCTGTCATAAGCTCGTAATGTGATGGAGGAGGGTATGAGTTTTGGGGAACCAAGTTTCTTCCATACTGTTTTGGACATGATGCATGTAGATTCCCCCTCATCGATGATACACCGATGGACGGTGATGTTCCATATTTTTACTGGTATTTGAATAGCGACCAAGGCGGGAAGGCGAGATTCACGTCTATCAAGGTCAAAGGTGATAAGTCGAGTATCTGCAAGGTCGACTGCCCCCAAGGCGAAATGTAGTGATTTCCGCTGTGTTGGACAAGTCTGGAGGACTTCCAAAACTGACATGGCAGTCGGGGATTGTGCTAAGTCATCTACCAAGCTGTAGTTATGAGCAGCCCTAGCCTGTGGATTGTGAACATTCCTGCGCAAGGGGATGCGAGGGATGCGTAATGGTGGTTTGGTGGAAGGGCGCAGGATTACCAACGGAGGTCCAGTTAGTGTAGGGCTTGTCTCTGGAGAGATTGGAGTAGACTCAGCTGTTGTAGGATACTGACGATTGCGTGTTTGTAGAAGGATTTCTTCCTCACCGGTGAGGAGAATCGTTCACTCTACTGGATTGTTGGGGTTGTCATATTGGTCCACCTGAGGTGGGGGATGTTGTGTGTCATGCTGGGTGTTTATGACACCTTGATGTGGGATAGGATTTTGTAGCACGACGGGAGGGGGTTGTTGCACGTATTGTTGTTGTGCCTGCTGAGGGGAAGGTTGCGCTGGGGAGGGGGGAAGGCTCCTAGAGTCTTTCAACCTTTTGAAATCAGTGATCTGGGTGCAATGGTAGGTGTAATGAATGAACACACCACAAAGAGCACGAGGGTGGATGGTTTTTCCATTATTCCGCCCTTGGCATTTGTTTTTATTGCCCCCTTGGGGGTTTTGGTTCCCTTGGTTCTAGTTGCCCCCAATGGGTTGATGTTGTGGGGGTTGATTCCCGCCTTGACCTGGGTTATTGTTATTCATGTTCCTTCCTTTCTTCTTGGCATTGTTCGAAGGGTTGGTTGTGTTCAACTGTTCAAAATTTTGGTATTGTTGAGCAGCAGAGGGTTGAACAAAATTTACCCCCGCATGAGGATGTGGGGGAGCCATGGGTTATGGAGGACTAGGAAATGGGAAGTGTGGATTTTGTGCTGGTATCGATCCACAAGGTACATAGGAAGGCTGAGTGCTTTCACTAGTACTATAAGCTGATGTTGAAGGGGTGCCACTGTTTGTGGGGATAGGTGGATGTATGGGGGGTGCCGGTGGTGGTCCACTAATGGGTGGAGGTATAGCAACAGGGTATGGCTGTTGATAAGGGGGGGGGGGGGGGGGTAATAAGGAGTTCCCCCATATGCTGGAGGGTATTGAGGTGTTCCATACATCGATGGTGGTTGGGGTTGTGGAGCATGGTGCATGGTGGCACCTATTAGTCCGTCTGCTGAGTGAGACATCCCAGGTTTTTCCTGGCCAAATGGCACAGGTTTTGGAAGATCAGGAAGTACTGTGTATAAGTATCCTGACTGTGCATAAATGATGTCATATTGTTGAGCCTTGTTGATGGCTTCCTCTTCAGATTGTGGGAAGGTGGAAGTGACATCCTTACCAAGGAGAGCGACAAGTGATCTAAGAAACCAGTCAAGACATTGTTGTTTGGTGGTTTCTGCTTTACACAAACTACGTCGCCTATGCCACTCATGAATGTGGTCAGCGATGTGGGTGGCCGAGGTCTGTTTGAAGTTAGACAGTAGTTCTAGACCATTGTCATGGAATATGGGTAATTGGAAGAAAGTTAAGAATTCTTTGGCCAAGGACTCAAAGGTTGTGTGGGACCCTGATTTTTCTTCGACATACCATTTGGCTGATGGGCCAGTGAGTGTGTGTTGAAATAATCGTAGTCTGACGGAATCATCCATAATGCTATTGGAAGAACACCATAGATGAAAGGTCATGACATGGTTGGCAGGATCATCTCCCGCCTTTCCTTCAAACTTTGGTATGTCTGAAGGAAGTTTGGTTGGCATTGCAGGCCATGTGGCATCATGCAATATAGGATCATTGGTAAGCTTGGTGAGATCCGATATGTTCAGAGAGGCCAAATATGGCATCTGTAGTGTGGTGGGAGGATTAACTCCAGCCATAGAGTGTTGTGAACCTGACCCTTAATGGGGACTAGGTGGGTTGGTGCTTCCTCCTTGAGAGGAAGTGGGTCCCGCGCTTCCGCGCAAAGGAGAGCGAGTGAATGTATGTCCTTGGGAAGTGGACCCAAGTAAGGTAGAACCAAGCAAAGTTTATCCTAAGATAGTGGCACTCACAGGAGTGTGTGAAGGAGTTATCGTTGAGCGGGTACGACCAGATACTCCCCCTAAGATAGGAAGAAGATTGAGCAAGCGTCGTGAACAACGGGGGTTCTGTGGTTCCCCAATGATGTCAGACTAGTTGTGTGAATGTGTGCACAAAGTGGTGAGAGAAATATAGAAACAAGAGTATTTTACTGTAATTGTTTACACAATATATATATATCAAAGTCAAACTGTAATCAGATGTGTGTCATACATAAATGAGAAAGAAGCATTTATGCGGGTAAGAGGGTTTTGTCCGCATGGGGGAATCAAAAGAAAGAAAATGATCGTGTCCTAGAAGACGTAATGTCCTTCCTCTCCAATAGCACTGGACCTTCCAATAGTACTCAAGAGTGGGGTCTGAAGTCACCGGAAGAGAAACTAGTGAAGGATGAAATAACTGGTTATAATGAGGGGTAGAGGGGGCAATATCCCGAAAGAGCTGGCGATACTTTCCAATAGCCACACAAAATCCAATCAAGGTGCGATTGCAGCCCACAATCGGCACCTGGGTATATGTCCTAAAGTTGGTCACTAGGTACCTCGGTCCAAGTGCGACATTTAGATTTTCGGCCTAAGAAATGGGTCACGGGCTGGATCTCGTCCAAGAGGTGGGTGTCTCAAGGGGGGATGCACAGAACAACTGGACCTCAACCTTCAACCCTTCATGGGTATCTCCGTGCCTTATGGTGATTGGAACACTGGACTTGGAGGATTTGAAGTTCTCTATTCGTCAACTTCTATGTTTGAAAACGCGAGAGCCAGATAATGGGGGGTTATTTGGATGCCTACCCCCGAAATCCTACCTAGACTAAAAACTTCTTTTGGCACCTCCTATGGAGGACAACTTAGTGAGTTGTTAGAAACTTTTTAGATGAATTTGTTTTGTGAGGCTGGGGGTGAAAACCAACCTCGTTTGATTAAAAGTGGGAGTGGATATTCCTATCAAGAAAAGATGGGGTTTTCAGAATCCCTTTTGAGGAGAACTACTTTAGACCACCACGTTTCGAGACGAGGCTATGTGAGTGAGAAAGTGACTTTTGTGTGTGAGTGAAAGTGTACCAAATTTTAGTTATTTAGATATCACCTTGCAGCATGTGGACGTCGCTTGGTCCTTTACAAGAGTTTGATTACCTATTTAGCTAGATGTCATTGGTACAACCTTGTGGAATTTTAAAAGCCCTAGGAAACTAGCATGTGGACATGTGGTCCGTTACTATCCTTTATCTCCCTATGTGTGAGTTAATCTAGAAAAAGCATGAAACTATCCTAGATTGAACATGTGGGCATGTGTGGGCCCGTTACAAACTTTTAACTCTCCTAGTTTTTTTATCTAAGAAAGCAAAATTCCAAGCACTATCCTACTTTTGTGACATGTGGGCATGTATGGGCCCGTTACAAATTTAAGATATGTTTGAAAAATGAAACTAAGAGGGGTCCCAAAAGGTCCTTTGTCCTCTCCTAAAAGGTTTTTGAATTTTGTTAAGGGAGATGAAATCGTTTTCGCAATCCTTTTCTGGTTCTCAAGATCGCTTGATGGCGCAAGAGAAGAGCATACTCAAGATTGTTACTTCAATTTCTAGTCCCAAATGTGAATTAGGTGTGATTTAAGTATGATTGTCCAACTTTAGATTATAAATCAAAGCAAGCCATCCATGTGGCAAAAAGCAAATAAGGGAAAATGATTTTTATCCACCTAAGTTCTTATGTTTGTTTGACTATCCCCTTTATAAGTTGAGGGGCCTAAGTGGTGCAATATTTAGAGCATGCATATCATCATTCTTAATATGGAAAATGGCTTTCCCCACATACCAAGACCTTACAATGTGAAATTAAGATCAAATGCGCGCCCACTGGTTCATACATAGGGGCACAGAGCGCATGGGTGCTATTTAAATTGAGCCAGAGAGCGCATGCACGCAGAGAGAAACTGTTGAACAGGCGCATGCATGCACAATGCATGTCTGTGGGGTGGAATACCCGCACGCCTGTGGAAAACGGCCAAGAGAAGAAATTCGGATGGATTTCTCTCAATTCTCCCTTGAATTGACTGGTTAGCAGGTCAGCAGAGGGCAGTTTGGGCACCTGCAAGTTAATGAAAGCAAAAGGAAAGAAAAATAAACCCAAATGAGGGAGGAATTGATACCTTCTCCCCAGCGAAGTTGCCAATTTGTTTGCACCCAATTCGTCACTAGGTAAGCAAATAAAGGGTGCTTACATACCCAGTTGGGTCTTGCTAGGCATGACAGCTATAGAGTAAAGGATTAGAAAAAGAACAACAAAACTATAAACAAGAATTAAACTAAAACAAAGTAAAAATATGAGAATATAAAAAAAGAAATAACAAACATAATGGACCAATATCACCAATGTTTTTAGGCTGATCAATTGATGAAATCCAAAGCACGATGAAGAAAGGGAACTGTGGTTCCTTCTTCCTCCAAAGGAAGGCTCTTGAGGCCCTCAAAAACTTGCTCTCCTTACAATGAGAAAATGAGAATGATGGTGAAAGAACTCAAAGCATATCCACTCAAGAGAGGGGTGGATAGCTCAATGAAATGGTGCTAATGTGTTATTGCCAAGGAGTGGGTCCTTAAAACAATCTAAGCAGCATAACATTACATGAAATTCATTGATAAAATGATGTTTCTTCATGGCTTTTTATAGCATAGCATTGGGTGGTTATGTAACTCCTTTGAGGTGTGAAAAGGGGCTCTTTAGGGATCAATTAGGTCTTTGACCAGCCTACCATGCGGATTCAGCTCAGATTTGATGTCAAATCGGCTTGGGAGCTGATCCATTAGTGGTTGGGAGGCTGACCAATTTCAATAAATGCGTCGTTTAGCAGGTGCGCGGGTTTTTTCACCCACAGCAGTGCGTCATGTGCGCATGTGCTCATGGTACGTTTCTGTTCCGCGCATATGCGCGCGCACCCAGATTCTGTAAAGCGCCCTTCAATTTTTGGTTACTTTGTATAGTTTTTGACCCTTTTGCAATGCTGTGAATTTAATCCAGTGCCATGAATGACTTCATTCCTGTTTTGACGATGCTGAGTTCTTGTTGCCATGTGTGGACGAAATTTCAGTGATAACAATTGGTGCAACGTTGTCTACTCATTGACTGTTGATTATTTCTTGACCTCTTTAGTTGCATATCCCTGGACTTAATTTGCAATTGGAAATCAGTGAAGGTTTGTTACTTGGTTGTATCATTCTTTGTTGTGGCAAGTATTTATTCCTTTGAAATCTTAATTTCTCATATCTAAGTATTAAGGAACAATTTACAACTTTGTGACCAAAGTTAGCACGGTAGTAACAATAGCCATAGAAAAATTATTTTTACCTGGGAAATGGTTGTCTTCTTTGAGCAAATCGATTTCTTTGAGGCTGATGACGTCTTTCAGCAGTGAGTGCATTACTTCTTTGTTCTACAGATTCAGATCTGGCATTTTTTACCTTACTCGACTTGGGCAGTTGATTGTCTTCCTTTGTTTCTGCAAGTTTGTTATTGTCATTGGTTGTACTTTTGACAAACTTGATGGGTTCTTCATTTCCTGGATTACCACTACTTGATCCCTCTTCATAACCCAAGCCAGTTTTAAACTTTGGATTCCTTTGTTGATTCAGAATGGTGGCCAATCCTTCCGAGGCTTTGATACTTGACAGATTATGATTGTACAAGGATTGAAACTTCTCCATTTCTTTCCTCGTTTCCACTACTTCTTGTTCTAATGCTTCACATATTGCATTCTTTTCTGGTAGTTGTTGTTTTAGAATCTCTTCGATTTTATTTACCTCTTCCAATTCTACTTTTAATAAGACAAGGTATTCATCAGGTTCTTTACTATCTTTCTCGAACTAGATCAACAATCGTCTTTTCTTTCTGTTGTTGATTCTTAGTCTATCAATCTCTTCCAGTGCACTGATTGGTTCTCCTTCCATGTTAACCACATCTTCTTCTTCATCACTACCTATGATTTTATTATCATAATCCTCTTTGGCCATAAGTATGAAGTCATTTGGTTTATCTTCAATAGAGGAGTCATCTTCTTCATCATCTGAAAGATCATCATCATTCTTTATGCACAAACTTTTCTTCTTAAAGTTTTTCTCCTTAAAGAAATTTATGTGTTTGTACTTCTCCTGATTATCACATGTCTGATCCTTTCCTTTGTGGGGGAATTTATTTGCAAAATGGCCTATCCTACCATAGTTGAAACATTTGAAAGGCAGTTTACCTTTGTATTTTCCTGATCCCTTCTTCAGTCTCTTCACAAATTTTGCTTCAATTTCATCGGGCTCAGAATCCTCATTCTTGTCTTCTTTAAATGATGCTTCTTTGGAGGTAGGTTTATCTTTAACTATTCTCATTTCATATGTATTCAATGTTCCTAGTAGTTGATCAAACCCCAAGGTTTTTAGATCATTAAGTTCTTCTATAGCAGAGATCTTTGGGTTGAACCTATCTGGGAGAGATCTCAAGATTTTTTGAACTAAAGAAGGTTCATCAATTGTTTCACCAAGTGCCTTCATTGCATTTACCATTTCTTCTACTCTCAGAAAGTATTTTCCAACAGTTTCATCTTCCTTCATCTTCAGTTGTTCAAACTCTATTCTGTAGGTTTGAAGCTTTGCATCCTTTACTTTCTCATTACCCTCATAGCTACTAATGAGTTTGTCCCACATTTCTTTGGCAGTTCCTAGGTGCATAACTTTTACGAATTCTACTTCTGCAAGCCCACTCAAGATAACATTCATAGACTTAGCATTGAAGCTAAACTCTAGTTTTTCATCCTTATTAGCTAGCACAACTATCTTTACATAACCAGTATCTACCACATCGCAGACATCTACACTTAACGACATTATGTAGGTTCTCATTCTAACTTTCCAGAAGGAAACGTTTGTTCCATTGAACATAGGGGCCTTATTGGTTGAATTTCCTTCATGGCTTGACATGTTTAAGCTCTAGGATCTACCCTTAGATAAAAGGGGTTGGCTATGATACCAATTGTTGGACAACTGAGAGGGGGGGGGGGTGAATCAGTTGTCACCATGCTTAAACAATTATGCTTCTTTTAAAATATTTACAGGGCACTCAATGATGATCACAATAATGCAGGGAAATAAACAATGGCACATTCAACATCAGTCACATATATGAGAAACACAGAGACAAATATTTCCCAAGGAAACCCATACAGGGTAAAACCCTCTTCTTCTTTATATGATAAGTATTATTTACATTCTTTACATTATCATACATATGAGTACCAACTCATTGTGAGGCTACAACCTTTATTTTGCAAGCTGCAACTTGGTGAGAGCACCAACTCTCTGTTTTTCTCTAGCACATACTAGAAGGAAGCACCAACTCCCTGGTTTCTCTAGAACCAACTAGAAGGAAGCACCAACTCCCTGGTTTCTATAGCACCAACTCCCTATGTTCAAGCACCCACTTGAACCTCTAAGGACACCAGTCCTCCCTAGCACCTCCCAACCACCCTCAATTATGAATATGAAATACTAAAACCCATTACAATGATATAGTGTTCAATAATAGCTTACCAGTCTCATCAATGTTCTGCAAGATTTTGCTACTCAGACTTCCTCACTGTCTTCCAGCATGCATATGCTGCCCATTATGTTCTTCTACTTTTTATGCTCTGTGCGCCATGTCCATTTGCTACGCAGTTCTTCTTCTATTATTTTCAGTTGTTGCACTATGATCCTTCTTCATGCATGAATCACCTTCAACAACAACATCCACAACAACTCCAGCAACAATAGCCACTAGAACAACACCATCAACAATAAAAGTAGCAACCCCACTCTCTTCTTTGTTCTACATCCTTATAGCCTCTGTGCTGCTTGTGTATGCAATATTCACCATGCCTCTGCATGCTCACCCTATGCCAAACTCCTCCACAACTCAAGTGCTCTATCTGATCATCAAAGTAACCCTTCAGCTTCTTCGGTGGTTTTACCATGCATTCAACATCACTGGGAGTTCTACTGAGATTCCTCAGCTTCTTTGTCAGTTTTGACTTGTCCTCATCTACAACACAGTTGATATTTTTACCTTTGTTTTCTGGTTACAAACTTTTAACGCTCATCCAACTGTCAATCCCTCTTGGAATCATCTTCATTCACTGGAAGAATCTTTGAGACACTTTAGCTCCTCTAGCGACCACACAAAACTCTCTTCGAATCCTTTGGCAGAGACCATCAATGGTTTCCAGTAGTTAGACTGCAGGGGGCAACATTAGCCCTCCGATCGTGATCATATTTCCCAGCACCGTTGGATTAACTCTGTCGTTATTTATTCATTTTTCACTTTTGCAAGTCGGGGATTCACCGATGAGACATATTGACTCTCCATGTCGTGAGTTCCGAAAAGGAGCTTGGTTTCTCTAGCTCCCTCCTTCATCTTCTGCCGATGTGACCAATGGCTGCGACCATAGGTTGAGCCAAAACGTGTTTTTCATTTCGGCATTTTGGGGTTTCGACACTCCTATGGTAGAGTCTATTGATGTTGCATGTCCTGATATCTGAAGCTCTGAAATGGAGTCGGATCAATGGTCCACACTCTAAGTGATTCGACAGTCCCGATCTCTTCGTGATTTCGTATATCGCGATATCGGGGTTCGTGACTTTGGGACTTCTATGGTAGGAGTTCTTGCCTCTCCAAATTGCAATTCACAAAACTCTGAAATGGAGTTGGATCGACGGTCCAGATCGCACCTTGATTTGATGGCTACAATTAAATCGTGATTTCTCATATCGCGATTTCGGCATTCTTGTGGTGAATGTTCTTTTACATCTCCAAATCCTCATTTTCAAAACTCCGAAGTGATGTAAACCTGCTAACATCAAACGTGGATTGACACATGTTGAATAACTGCCACATGTCACTCTGATTCGTGACTTACATGTGCTTGAAATGTTGAATCGGTTTGACACTTGTCATTGCTTGGTTGCGCCATGTGTTCTTAGATGACGTGAGTCAGATTGATGGTACATATGTGATCTTGATTCAATGGCTTAGATCATATCGCGATTTCACACATCGCGATTTCGACAATCCTGTGATATTGTTTCTTTCCTCTCCAATTCACAATTCATGAAACTCCGAGATAGATCTGAGATCAACGGCCCACGATATCGATGAATATACAGTCCAGATCTCATCGTGAATTCGCATCTCATGATTCCTTGGATGGAGGTCCTTGTCACTCCAAGTTGCGATAGGAGAAACTCTGAAAATAATCTTAAATTAATGGTCCACAATCTCAATGAATCTACGATTGCGACTAAATCACAATTTCTCATATCGCGATTTCAATGGTCATATTTCTTTCCTCTTCAAGTCGAGAGTCGCGAAACTCTGAAACATAATCAATGCTCATCGAAAATTGTAAATGGGATCCAACGTTCAAAAATGCTGCTTCTCCTCCCGAACTTACTTTTTTCCACTTACTCTGATCTTGCCATCGATGATCTGCCAACAATCCTCTGCACTATCTCTTCTGAGATTAATTGAATATTCTCTACAACGTCTTCTCATAATGCCCATCTATTACATACTTTCTGTACTCATGCCATATTCATTGTTGTACTTTCCATCAATGACAAGCATTTGCTATCTGTTTTCTATCTATTAAATATTTTCAAATAGCCCCAACCCACCGAACAAAGGACAGAGAAAATATGGATAGTATCAAGACAACCAGTCCAAGCTGCAAGCAAAGAAGGACACCGGAAAGACAAAGAAAGATACTGGGAAGTGGTGCGACTTCCATAATAGCCCTTGGCATAACACTGCTGACTATCCCTTAAAGAAGTCACTGGTGGCTGAAGTGAAAGCCTCTGAATCAGATGCAGATTATGACTCAGAGCTAGAACCAAAAAGGGGAGGATGGATCATTGACGTGAAACCCAATTGCACCATTGCCACCACCAAGCTCCATCCTCATGAACCAGACGAGCCAGAAGAAGCAGAGTGCCTCTTCAATTCATAGATGTGGGTAAAAAGCACCCCACTACACTTCTTCGTTGATAGTGATAGCCAAAAGAACCTCATCTCAGTAGAGGTCGTCAAGCGGTTGGACCTGCCAACAATGTCGCACCCACAACTGTACACCATTGGATGGCTCCTCCAAGGAAGTGATCTCCACTTCAACTAATAGTGTCGACTGTCATATGGCATCAAGCCCTTCAAAGATGAGGTATTGTGTGATGTTGCTCCTCTCAAAGTTTGTGGTGTTCTTTTGGGCCAACCTTATTTATGGAAACATCATACTGTATATGAGTCTAGGCCTCGTAGTGTTATTATTACTTTGAACAAGAATTTGTATAGGATACCCGAGGCAATCCCACCTAGTGCTATCTCATTGATCTCTGCTAAGAAATGCAGGAAGGTCATCTCTCAGATGGGGAAGTTTGTCTTCTTCGTGATTCCCTCTTAGCATAAGCAAAAGATCACAACCACATCTAGGGTCTCTACAGCCAACCTATCCACATAGCAGAAGCAAGTAGATAAGGTCGTGGAAGAATACTCAGATATCTTCTCCTCACCTATAGGGGTATGTCTGCACTTCTAGGTCAAGCACCCCATCAATATGACCCCTGGCGCACCACTACCCAATGGGCCAGTCTATCATTTCTCTTTGTTAGACAATGAGGAGATCAAGCGACAACTTCAAGAACTGCTCCATAAGGGGCACATCCAGCCCATTGCATCACCTTGCGAGAGTTGAATCATGCTAGTACAAAAGAAAGATGGAACCTGGCGACTCTGTATTGATTACCGGGCTCTAAATAAAATCACATTCAGAAATTGGTACACAATTCCCTGAATCGATGATCTCCTTGATCAACTCACGGGGGCCAAATACTTCAATAATATTGATCTGAAGTCTGGCTACCACCAGGTACTGATAGGACAGACAGATGTATGGAAGACCACCTTCAAGTAAAAGGAAGGCCTTTTTGAATGGTTGGTCATGTTCTTTGGTTTGACAAATGCTCCAACCACTTTCATGAGGATGATGGACAATATGTTATGACCATTCACCAATAACTTTTTAGTGGTGTATCTAGATGAAATTCTAATTTACAGCAAGACTTGGGCTGAACACTTACAGCATATTTAGCAGGTTCTGCACACCCTGCGGTAGCACAAGCTATATGCCAACTTGGAAAAATGATCCTTCGGCATGAACAAGGTCCATTACTTGGGATACATCATTGATCAGCATGGCATGCATGTGGATCCAGCCAAGATCCAAGTCATCTGCGACTGGCTAGCCCCAACAACACTCACTAAGCTTCAGAGCTTCTTGGGCCTTGCCAATTTCTACCGCAAGTTCGTGTTGGGTTTTTCCATATTACATGGACCCTCAGCCAAATAAACAGAGGTGGTGGTAAGAAAAAATTTGCATGGGGCCTATCCCAACAACAAGCATTTGATGATTTGAAGCAACGCTTGTTCTCAGCCCCAGTACTTTCACTACCAGACCTGTAGCATCCTTTTGAGATCTAGACAGATGATTCAGACAATGCTGTGGGCGTCGTTCTCACTCAACACAGACACCCCGTGGCCTATCATAGTGAGACAATGTCAGATACTATCCGTAAGTACCCTACTTACGACAAAGAAATGTACTCAATTGTGCAAGCATGCCGCCATTGGAGACATTACATTCTTGGGAAGGAGACAATCATACACACTGATCATAAGCCACTATAGTTCATGCAGACGCAGGGAAAATTCCAGAATGACCTCCATCAAAAGTGGTCCACATACTTGCAACAATTCCACCTAAACATAAAGTATAAAACAAGAAGCACCAATCACGTCATTGATTGCCTCAGCAGACCGCCAGTCATGACACTCACCACGGTGCTAGACTCTTGATGCCATGAGACCTCTAGATGTCCTCAAATCTATGAGACAGACCCTGACTTCACCACCACCTACCAAATGTTGGGTGCAAATGCAGTTGTTGATAATTTCCATCTTCAGGATGGGTTGGTGTGTCGTCTACGCCATATCTGAGTTCCATCAAGTGAGCGAGTGAAGATGATCTAGGAAGCCCACTACAGTCACGTGGTAGGACACTTCGTCATTGAAAAGACAGTGGCGATGCTATAGAAACATTTCTACTGGCCGAAAGTTTGATAAGAGGTCAACAAGTATATCAGGTCCTGCACTGCCTGCATTATTGCCAAACTGAACACAAATAAACAGGGCCTATACACCTCTCTTCCTACTCCTGATAGGCCATGGGAATCCATCTCAATGGACTACATGTCAGGCCTCCCATCCACCAAGCAGGGAAATGACTGTGTTTTTGTGGTTGTTGATTTCTTTTCTAAGATGGCGATTCTGGTTGCCTGTAAGAAGAGCATAAGAGCAGAGGTCATTACCAAGATCTTCTCTGAACGAGTCTTGGTACATTTTGGAATACCACAAACCATTGTATGATATCGGGATAGTCGATTTCTCAACACATTCTGGTCGAGCCTCTGGTCACTGCTGGACACCAATCTCACCAAATCCACAGCCTTCCACCCCCAGACAGATGGCCAAACCAAGGCTGAAAATCGAATGATTGTGCATATCCTTTAGATGTATAATTAAAAGAACCCTTGCACATGGGATGAGAGCCTTCCCTATGTCCAACATAGCTACAACTGAGCCCTACATATCTCAACTGATCACAACCCCTTTCAAGTGGGGTTGGGATTCCAACCATTGGGACCCATAGATGTTGCACTTCCCCTTGCAGTCACCTCGGCTGACTCATCTCCTGCTCCAACTGAAGATGACAAAGACACCCAATTCATTGAGAGGATCCAAAACATCTTCCAACAGGTTCAGGATATCCTACATAAGTTCAATAACAAGTACAAACAGTGCCATGATCAATATCGGTTGTTTCATAAGTTTCAGGTGGGCGACAAAGTTTGGTTGCACTTGTAGAAAGAACGCCTTACAGGGCCCCATCGAAAGCTTCACCCACTCCATTATGCGTTGTACACTATCAACAAGGCCATAGGGGATAATGATTTTGATCTCGACATTCCTCCTTTCCTTGGTCTGCACCCAGTGTTCAACGTGGATCTCCTTCGCCCTTATTTCCCACCATTATTGCACACCTCAGAAGTAGCAGAACAACTGACACCAACAGAGCTCAACCTAGACTGCCTACAATAGGAATCTAATGATCAGATTATGGACAGGAATATCAAGGGCACTCGAGAACAAAGGATCCAACTTTATTGAGTCTTCAAAGCACGACAGCTCCTGCACCAAGGTGTGGCTCACCCGCGATGAAATTCAACAGAAATTTCCTCATCTAATGGGGGATCTCAATGCAATGGAGACCATTGCTTCCTAAGGATGGAGAATTGATCTAGATGAATATCTCCCTCTCTCTCTCCCCCCCCCCCTCTCTCTCTCGCTTCCCGCTTCCTCTCTCACATGATCTCCCTCCTCCCCTCCCTCTATTTATCTTTCTATTTTTATTCCCTCCCAACTCATATCTCATTTTCTCCCTCCCATTGATCCATATGGATATCAGTGGCCACCCACCTTTTCCAACTGGCTCAAAACAGTTTTCTGACAATTTTGGCAATTTACTATTTTTAGCAGTTTTAACTTCCAAGGCCATTTTGAGGGCCTCAATGAAGTTTTTTCGAGATCGAGCTCCTTAACGATATAACAAGGCATGACTGATCCCTAAAAATGAATCTCCTTTACGATACCTTTCCAATGGGCTATCATACGCCTAAAATGGAGATGGTATGCAAAAGTTACAACCCCGAGAAGTTGATGTACTAACTTACCCAAACGGGGCCCATATGACTTTTGGCGCTTCATCTCCTAGGGTTATGTTTTTGGATGTCTAGGGTTTTTGGAATTCTTGATTATTCTAAAAAGGCCTTTAGAGCCTCATTGTAACCTTCTTCTTGTGAATGCGCACTGTTGTCACATCTCTTCTCAGAGATAAAACGCCACCATTCCAACAAGCTTGTTTCCGCTACATTTTACAGTTTCATCTTATTTCGTTATTGAATAGAAAACCGGTTTTACTGTATCTAGGTAATTTTGTGTTAAGAACCTGTTAATAATCTATATCCATTTCATTCTTCTAATAAAATCCATATCAGTGATATCAGAGCGATATTCTCCTTGTCATCTTAATGCATGTCCCCAACGAGGTCGAAGTACAAAGAGTTGGGTCTCGAGCTTGTTTCTCTTGAGGAAAGAAGATCTCGCATGCCCAAGTGACCTCCCATGGTAGGAGAAAATAAATATGATGGGACAGGAGATCCTTTCAAACTATTGATTAATGAAGCCCTCACACAACAGAGGAACGAGATGATGCATAGTTTCGCGCAAATCCTTTGGTGGATACCAAAAGGTGATGCATCTTCTTTGAATGGAGGTGTCGCCCCCTTCAAGGTACATATAAACTTCGATATTCCTATATTTGAAGGTCATATAGACACAGATGTTGTAGACAAGTGGTTGAATTTACTAGAAGGGTATTTTTCTTTCCATAACTTTTCGAATAAAGAAAATATTACTTTTGCGCTCCTCAAAGCCGTTCCCCATGTCAAAGATTGGTGGGAAACTTTCTGTGAGCAAAAGGAAATAGAGGAAACCTCATTATTTTCATTCATGACCACCTAGGAATCCCTCAGGGATGCTATTAAGGAACAATACTACCCTGTTGGAATTTATGACGACCTGTATACCAAATCGATCACACTGTGGCAAGAAAGAGACCAAGCAGTGCCATATTTCCCAAATATCTTCCATACCTTGTGCACCAAGTTGGGTATCATAGATTCAGAGCGACATCTGGTGCTCAAGTATCATAGTGCTCTTCATAGATACATCTATACTGAAATGGAATTTATGAACATCTCATCCTTGGGCCTGGACTACCAATATGCCATCAAAATCGAGCAGAAGCTCAAACAAAAGACACGAAAATTTGGGCCTGGGAACCCCTCACAACAAAAGCCAAGAAAGGGTGGCCCCAACCCAACGAGCAAAGGAAAGAGAAAATATTTATAGTATCAGAACAACCAATCCAAGCCACAAACAAAGAAGCACACCGAAAAGATAAAGAAAGATACCGAGAAATGGTGCGACTTCCATAGGAGACCTTGGCATAACACCTCTGACTACTGCTCAAGGCAATCGCTAGTGGTCGAAGTGAAAGCCTCTGAATTAGACACAGATTATGACTTTGAGCCAGAACTAGAAAGGGGAATATGGATCATTGACATGGAACCCAGTGCCACCGCTGCTACCAGCAAGCTCCAGCCTGGTGAACCAGATGATCCAGAAGAAGGACAGAACCTCTTCCATTCAAAGATGTGGGTAAAAGGAACCCCACTGCACTGCATCATTGATAGCGGTATCCAGAAGAACCTCATCTTAGTAGAGGTCATCAAGCAGTTGGCCCTACCAACAATGCCTCACCCACAACCATACACCATTGGATGGCTCCTCCAAGAAAGAGATCTTTGCGTCAGCCAACAGTGTCCACTGTCACTCGACATCAAGCCCTTCAAAGACAAGGTATTGTGTGATGTTTCTCCTCTTGAAGTTTGTGTTGTTATTTTGGGCCAACCTTATTTATGGAAACATCATGCTGTATATGAGTCTAGGCCTCGTAGTTTTTTTATTACTTTGAACAGGAAATTGTATAGGATACCCGAGGCAGTCCCACCTAGTGCTATTTCCTTGATCTTTGCTAAGCAATGTAGGAAGGTCATCTCTCAGACAGGGAAGTTTGTCTTCTTTGTCATTCGCTCTCAGCATAAGTGAAAGATCAAAACCACATCCAGGGTCTCTGCGGCTGACCTCTCCACACAACAAAAGCAGGTAGATAAGGTCGTGCAAGAATACTCGAATATCCTCTCCTCACCTATAGGAGTACCTCTGCACTACCAGGTCAAGCACCCCATCGATCTGACCCTCGACGCAATGCTACCCAATGGGCTAGTCTATCATCTCTCTTTGTTAGAGAATGAGGATATCAAGAGACAGATCTAGGAACTACTCCATAAGGGTCACATCCACCCCAGCTCATCACCTTCCGAGAGCCCAATAATGTTGGTACAAAAGAAAGATGGAACCTAGCGACTCTGTATTGATTACCGGGCTCTAATTAAAATCACAGTCAGAAACCGATACTTGATTCCCCGAATCGATGACCTCCTTGATCAACTCACGGGGGCCAAATACTTAAGTAATATTGATCTGAAGTCTCGCTACCACCAAGTATCGAGAGAACAAATAGATGTATGGAAGACCGCCTTCAAGTCAAAGGAAGGTCGTTTTGAATGGTTGGTCATGCCCTTTGGTTTGACAAATTTTCCAGCCACTTTCTTGAGGATGATGGATGATATCCTGCAACCATTCAACAATACTTTTGTAGTGGTGTATCTGGATGACATTCTAATTTACAACAAGACTTTGGCTGAACACTTGTAGCATATTCAACAGGTTCTGCACACCCTGCGACAGCACAAGCTATACACCAACTTGGAAAAATGCTCCTTCGACATGGACAGGGTACATTACCTGGGCTACATCATTGATCAGCATGGCATACATGTGGATCCATCCAAGATCCAAGTCATCCATGACTAGCCAGCCCCAACAACACTCAATGAGCTTCAGGGATTCTTGGGCATTGCCAATTTCTACCACAGGTTCATGTTGGGTTTCTCCCATATTGCATGGGCCCTCAGCCAAATAAACAGAGGTGGTGGTAAGGTGAAATTTGTGTGGGGCCTGTCCCAACAACAAGCGTTCGATGATTTGAAGTAGCGCTTGTGCTCATCCCCAGTACTTTCACTACCAGACCTGCAACATCTTTTTTAGATCGAGATAGATGCTTCAGACTATGCTATGGGTGCCATTCCCACTCAGCATGTCCACCCCGTGGCCTATCATAATGAGACACTGTTAGATACTATCCGTAAGTACCCTACTTATGACAAAGAAATGTACTCCATTGTGCAAGCATGCCGCCAATGGAGATATTACATTTTTTTGAAGGAGATTGTCATCCAAACTGATCATAAATCATTGTAGTTCATGCAGACGTAGGGAAAATTGCAGAATGATCACCATCAAAAGTGGTCCACATACTTGTAGAAATTCCACCTCAACATCAAGTATAAAACAGGAAGCACCAATCGCGTCATTGATTGCCTCAGCAAACAGCTAGTCGTGACACTCACCACAGTGCTAGACTCTTGCGGCCCTGAGACCTCTGGATGGACCCAACTCTATGAGATAGACCCTGACTTCACCACCACCTACCAAATGTTGGGTTCAAACACAATTGTCGATAATTTCCATCTTCAGGATGGGTTTTTGTGTCGTCTGGGCCATATCTGTGTTCCATCAAGTGAGGGATAAAAGTTTATCTGGGAATCCCACTACAGTCGGGTGGGAGGACACTTCGGCATTGAAAAGACAGTGGCGTTGCTACAAAAACATTTCTACTAGCCGAAACTTCGACAGGAGGTCAACAAGTATATAAGTTCCTGCACTGCCTACGTTATTGCCAAACCAACCACTAAGAAACAGGGCTTGTACACCTCTCTTCCTACTCCTGACAGGCCATGGGAATCCATCTCAATGGACTACATGTCGGGGTTCCCGTCCACCAAGTGGGGAAATGACTATGTTTTTGTGGTTGTTGATCTCTTTTCTAAGATGGCGATTCTAGTTGCCTACAAGAAGAGAATCACAGCAGAGGCCACTGCCAAGCTCTTCTCTGAACGAGTCTGGGTACATTTTTTAATCCAACAAACCATTGTCTCAGATCAGGATAGTTGATTTCTCAGCACATTCTGGTCGAGTCTCAGGTCACTGCTGGACACCAAGATTACCAAATCTACGGCCTTCCACCCCCTGACAGATGGCCAAACCGAGGTTGTAAATCGAATGATTGTGCATATCCTTCACATGTATAACTCAAAGCACCTTCGCACATGGGATGAGAGCCTTCCCTATGTCCAACATAGCTACAATCGAGCCCTGCATAGCTCACCGACCATAGCCCCTTTCAAGTGGGGTTGGGATTCCAACCATTGGGACCCATAGATGTTTCACTTCCTCTTGCGGTCACCTCGACCGACTCATCTCCTACTCCAACTGAAGCTAATAAAGCCACCCAGTTCATTGAGCGGATCCAACACATCTGCCAACAGGTTCAGGATATCCTATAGAAGTCCAATGACAAGTGCAAATAACACCATGATCAACATCGGGTGCCGCATAAGTTTTAGGTGGGCGATAAAGTTTGGCTGCACTTGTAGAAAGAAATCCTTACAGGGCCCCATAGGAAGCTTCACCTACTCCGTTATGGGCCATACACTATCAACAAGGCCATGGGGGATAATTCTTTTGAGCTCAACATTCCTCCTTTGATTGGTCTGCACCCAGTGTTCAACGTGGATCTCCTTCGCCCTTATTTCCCACCATTATTGGACACCTCAGAAGTAGCAGAACAACTCACACCAACATAGCTCAACCCTGAATGCCTACAATAGGAATCCAATGATTAGATTGTATACAGACAGATCAAGGGAACAAAACAACAAAGGATCCAACTTTATCGATTCGTCAAAGTAGGGCAGCTCCTGCACCAAGGCAAGTGGCTCACCCGGGGTCAAATTTAGTAGAAATTTCCTCATCTGATGGGGGACCTCAATGCAATGGAAACAATTTCTTCCTAAGGAGGGAGGATTGATCCATATGGATATCAATGGCCTCCCACCTTTTCCAACTAGCTCAAAACAGTTTTCTGACAATTTTGGAAATTTACTATTTTTAGCAGTTTTAACTTCCGGGGCCATTTTGAGGCCCTAAATGAAAGTTTTTTTGGATTGAGATCCTAAAATATATTGAAAGGAATGAATGATCCCCCAAAATTAATCTCCTCGATGATACCTTTCCAACAGGTTATCACACGCCTAAAACAGAGATCGTATGCACAAGTTATGACCCCGTGAAGTTGATGTACTAACTTACCCAAAAGGGGCCCACATGAATTTTGGTGCTTCATCTCCTAGGGTTAGGTTTTTGGATGTCTAGGGTTTTTGGCATTCTCAGAGATAATCTGCCACCATTCTAGCAGGCTTTTTTCCACTGCATTTTACAGTTTCAGCTTATTTCGTTATTGAATAGAAAACTAGTTTTATTGTATCTCTGTTATTTTGTGTTAAGCACCTGTTAATAATCTGTATTCATTTGGTTATTCTCATAAAATCCGTATAAGTGGTATCAGAGCAGTCTGCTCCTTTTCATCTTAATTCATGTCCCCAATGAGGTTGGAGTACAAAGAGTTGGGTCTCGAGCTTGTTTCTCTTGAGGAAAGAAGCTCTCGCACACCCAAGCGACCTCCCATGGAAAGAGAAAATAAATATGATGGGACATGAGATCCTTTCAAAATATTGATTGAGGAATCCCTCATGCAACAAAGGAACAAGATGGTGGATAGTTTTGCGCAAATCCTTTGGTGGCTACCAACAAGTGATGCATCTTGTTCGAACGGAGGCATCACCCCCTTCAAGGTAAAACTAAACTTTGGTATTCCTATATTTGAAGGTCAGATAGATGCATATGTTGTAGACAAGTGGTTGAATATACTAGAAGGGTATTTTTCTATCCATAACTTTTCAAATAAAGAAAAGATTACTTTTTCACACCTCAAAGCCATTCCCCATGTCAAAGATTGGTGGGAAACTTTCTGTGAGAAAAAGGAAACAGAGGAAACCTCATTATTTTCAGTCACAGGTGCCTGGTAATCCTTCAAGGATGATATTAAAGAACAATACTACCCTTTCGTAAGTTATGATGACCTATATACCAAATGGACCACACTGCGGCAAGAAGGAGACCAAGTAGTGCAAGATTTCACAAATATCTTCCATACCTTGTGCACCAAGTTGGGTATCAAATATTTGGAGTGACATATGGTGCTCAAGTATCACCGTGCTCTTCGTAGATACATCTAGACTGAAATGGAATTTCTAGACATATCATCCTTGGGCACGGCCTACCGATATGCCATCAAAATCGAGCAGAAGCTCAAACAAAAGACGCGGTAATTTTGTCCTAGGAACCCCTTAGAACAAAATACAAGAAAGGGCGGCCCCAACCCACCAAACAAAGGATAGAGAAAAGATGGACAGTATCAGGACAACCAGTCTAAGCTGCAAGCAAAGAAGGACACCGAAAAGGCAAAGAAAGATACCAGGAAGTGGTGCGACTTCTATAAGAGCCCTTGGCATAACACTATTGACTTCTGCTCAAAGCAGTCGCTAGTGGCTGAGGTAAAAGCCTCTGAATCAAATGCAGATTATGAATCTGAGACAGAACCATAAAGGGGAAGATAGATCATTGACGTGGAACCCAGTTCCACCGTTGCTACCACCAAGTTCCAACGTGGTGAGTCGGAATAAGGAGAGCACCTCTTTCATTCACAGATGTGGGTAAAAGGCACCCCACTACACTTCATCATTGATAGAAGTAGCCAGAAGAGCCTCATTTTAGCAGAGGTCATCAAGCGGTTTCCCTTGCCAACAACACTGCACCCAAAAGTGCACACCATTGGATGGCACCTCCAAGGAAGTGATCTTTGTATTAGCTAACAGTGTTGACTGTCGTATGACATCAAGACATTCAAAGACAAGGTATTATGTGATGTTTCTCCTTTCGAAGTTTGTGATGTTCTTTTGGGCCAACCATATTTATGGAAATGTCATGTTGTATATGAGTCTAGGCCTCGTAGTGTTATTATTACTTTGAACAGGAAATTGTACAGGATACCCGAGGGAGTCCCACCTAGTGATATTTCCTTAATCTTTGCTAAGAAATGCAGGAAGGTCATCTCTTAGATGGGGTACCTTTGCACTGCCAGGTCAAGCACCCCATCGATTTGACCCCCGATGCATCACTACCGAATGGGCCAGTCTATCTTCTCTCTTTAATAGAGAATGAGGAGATCAAGCGAAAGATCCAAGAACTACTCCATTAGGGGCACATCCACCCCATCTCATCACCTTGCGAGAGCCCAATCATTCTCGTACAGAAGAAAGATGGAACCTGGCGACTCTGTATTGATTATCGGGGTATGAATAAAATCAAAGTCAGAAACCAGTACTTGATTCCCCGAATCGATGACCTCCTTGATCAACTCACATGGGCCAAACACTTCAGTAAGATTGATTTGAAGTCTGGAAACCACCAAGTACCGATAGAATAGACAAATGTATGGAAGACCGCCTTCAATTCAAAGGAAGGCCTTTTTGAATGGTTGGTCATGCCCTTTGGTTTAACAAATGCTCCAACCACTTTCATGAGGGTGATGGATGATATCCTATGACCATTCACCAATACTTTTATAGTGGTGTATATGGATGACATTCTAATTTAAAGTAAGACTTGGGCCGAACAATTGCAACATATTCAACAGGTTTTGCACACCCTGCAGTAGCACAAGCTATACGCCAACTTGAAAAAATGCTCCTTCGGCATGGAAAGGGTCCATTACCTAGGCTACATCATTGATCAACATGGAATACATGTGGATCCAGCCAAGATCCAAGTCATCCATGACTGTCCAGCCCAAACAACACTCACTAAGATTTGGAGCTTCTTGGGCCTTGCCAATTTCTACCACAGGTTCATGTTGGGTTTCTCCCATATTGTATGGGCCCTTAGCCAAATAAACAGAGGTGATGGTAAGGAGAAATTTGCATGGGACCTATCCCAACAACAAGTGTTCGATGATTTGAGGTAGCTCTTCTACTCAACCCCAGTACTTTCACTACCAAACCTACAACATCCTTTTAAGATCAAGACATATGATTCAAACTATGTTGTGGGCATCGTACTCAGTCAGCATGGCCACCCTGTGGCCTATCATAGTGAGACATTGTCAGATACTATCCATAAGCACCCTACTTATGACAAAGAAATGTATTCCTTTGTGCAAGCATGCCGCCAGTGGAGACATTACATTCTTGGGAAGGAGATAGTCATCCACACTGATCATAAGCCACTATAGTTCATGTAGACTCGGGGAAAATTGCAGAATAACCACCATCAAAAGTGGTCCACATACTTGCAGCAATTCCACCTCATCATCAAGTATAAAATAGGAAGCACCAATCACGTTGTTGATTTCCTCAGTAGACCACCAGTCGCGGCACTCACCACAGTGCTAGATTCTTGTGGCCATCAAACCTCTGGATGGCCCCAACTCTATGAGACAGACCCTGAATTCACCACCACCTACCAAATGTTGGGTGAAAACACAGTTGTTGATAATTTCCATCTTCAGGATGGGTTGTTGTGTCGTCTGGGCCATATCTGTGTTCCATCAAGTGAGCGAGCGAAGATGATATAGGAAACCCACTACAGTTGGGTGGAAAGACACTTCGACATTGAAAAGATAGTGGCGATGCTATAGAAACATTTATACTAGCCGAAACTTCGATAGGAGGTCAACAAGTATATCAGGTCTTGCACTACCTGCGTTACTGCCAAATCGACCACTAAGAAACAGGGCCTATACACCTCTCTTCCTACTCCTGACAGGCCATGGGAATCCATCTCAATGGACTACATGTCCGGCCTCCCATCCAACAAACGGGGAAATGACTGTGTTTTTGTGGTTGTTGATCACTTTTCTAAGATGGCGATTCTGATTGCCTTCAGGAAGAACATCATAGTAGAGGCCACTGCCAATATCTTCTCTGAACGAGTCTGGGTACATTTTGGAATCGCACAAACAATTGTCACAGATCAGGATAGTTAATTTCTTAGCACATTCTGGTCGAGCCTCTGGTCACTGCTGGACACCAATCTCACCAAATCCATGGCCTTCCACTCCCAAACAGATGGCCAAACCGAGGTTGTAAATTGAATGATTGTGCATATCCTTCACATGTATAATTCAAAGTACCCTCACACATGGGATGAGAGCCTTCCCTATGTCCAACATAGCTACAACCAAGCCCTACATAGCTCAACTGGCCATAGCCCCTTTCAAGTGGGGTTTGGATTCCAACCATTGGGACCCATAGATTTTGCACTTCCCCTTGCGGTCACCTTGACCGACTCAGCTCCTGCTCCAACTGAAGCTGACAAAGCCACCCGATTCATTGAGCAGATCCAGGACATCCACCAACAGGTTTAGGATATCCTACAGAAGTCCAATGATAAGTGCAAACAATACCATGATCAACATCGGGTGGCACATAAGTTTCAGGTGGGCGCCAAAGTTTGGTTGCACTTGTAGAAAGAACGCCTTACGGGGCCCCATCGGAAACTTCTCCCACTCCATTATGGGTTGTACACTATCAACAAGGCCATGGGGGATAATTATTTTGAGCTCAACATTCCTCCTTTCCTTGGTCTGCACCCAGTGTTCAACGTGTATCTCCTTCGCCCTTATTTCCCACCATTATTGGACACCTCAGAAGTAGCAGAACAACTGACACCAATAGAGATCAACCCCGAATGCCTACAAAAGGCATCGAATGATCATATTGTGGAAAGACAGATCAAGGGCTCTCGACAACAAAGGATCCAACTTTATCGATTCGTCAAAGTAGGGCATCTCCTGCACCAAGGCAAGTGGTTCACCCGGGGCCAAATTCAACAGAAATTTCCTCATCTGATGGGGGACCTCAACGTAATGGAGACCATTGCTTCCTAAGGAGGGAGGATTGATCCATATGGATATTGGTGGCCACCAGCCTTTTCCAACTGGCTCGAAACAATTTTCTAACACTTTTGGCAATTTACTATTTTTAGCAGTTTTAACTTCTGGGGCAATTTTGAGGGCCTAAATGAAGTTTTTTCATGATTGAGCACCTAAATGATAGCCAAAGGCATGATTGCGCCCCCAAAATAAATCTCCTCGATGATACCTTTCCAACGGGCTATCACATGCCTAAAACATAGATCGTATGCAAACGTTACGACCCCGGGAAGTTGATGTACTAACTTACCCAAATGGGGCCCACATGAATTTTGGCACTTCATCTCCTAGGGTTAGGTTTTTGGATGTATATGGTTTTTCACATTTTTTCTTATTGTAATAATTCCTTCAGATGGGGTTGGGATTCCAGCCATTGGGACCCATAGATGTTTCACTTCCCCTTGCGGTCACCTCGACCGACTCATCTCCTGCTCCAACTGAAGATGACAAAGCCACCCGGTTCATTGAGTGGATACAGCACATCCACCAATGGGTTTAGGATATCCTACAGAAGTTCAATGATAAGTACAAACAATTCCATGATCAACATCGGGTGCCACATAAGTTTCAGGTGGGTGAAAAAGTTTGGTTGTACTTGCAAAAAGAACGCCTTACAGTGCCCCATCAGAAGCTTTTCCCACTTCATTATGGGTCGCACACTATCAACAAGGCCATGGGGGATAATGATTTTGAGCTCAACATTCCTCCTTTCCTTGGTCTACACCCAGTGTTCAACGTGGATCTCCTTCGCCCTTATTTCCCACCATTATTGGACACCTCATAAGTAGAAGAACAATTGACACAAACAGAGCTCAACCCCGAAAGCCTACAACAAGAATCCAATGATCAGATTGTGGACAGATAGATCAGGGGCACTCAATAACAAAGGATCCAGCTTTATTGAGTCGTCAAAGCAGGGAAGCTCCTGCACCAAGGAAAGTGACTCACCTGGGGACAAATTCAGTAGAAATTTCCTCATCTGATGGGGGACCTCAACGCAATGGAGACCATTGCTTCCTAAGGAGGGAATATTGATCCAGATCCTTTCAAACTGTTGATTGAGGAATCCCTCACACAACAGAGGAACGAGATGATGGATAGTTTCGCACAAATCCTTTGGCGACTATCAACAGGTGACGCATCTTCTTCGAATGGAGGCATCTCCCCCTTCAAGGTACAAATAAACTTTGATATTCCTATATTTGAAGGTTAGATAGATGAAGATGTTGTAGACAAGTGGTTGAATCTACTAGAAGGTTATTTTTCTGCCCATAACTTTTCGAATAAAGAAAATACTACTTTTGCACTCCTCAAAGTTGTTCCCCATGTCAAAGATTGGTGGGAAACTTTCTGTGAGAAAAAGGAAATAGAGGAAACCTCATTATTTTTAGTCACATCCACCTCAGAATCCTTCAGGGATGCTATTAAGGAACAATACTACCCTGTCGGAAGTTATGATGACCTGTATACCAAATGGACCACACTGCGACAAGAAAGAGACCAAGCAGTGCTAGATTTCACAAATATCTTTCATACCTTGTGCACAAAGTTGGGTATCAAAGATTTTGAGTGACATCTGGTGCTCAAGTATCATGGTGCTCTTCATAGATACATCCATATCGACATGCCATCAAAATCGAGCAGAAGCTCAAACGAAAGAGGCGACAATTTGGGCCTGGGAATGCCTCACAACAAAAGCCAGGAAAGGGTGGCCACAACCCACCAAACAAAGGACAGAGAAAAGATGGACAGTATCAGAACTACCAGTCCAAGCCGCAAGCAAAGAAGGACATTGGAAAGACAAAGAAAGATACCAGGAAGTGGTGCGACTTCCATAAGAGCCCTTGGCATAACAGTACTAACTGCCACTCAAAGGAGTCGTTGGTGGCTGAAGTGAAAGCCTCTGAATCAGATGCATATTATGAATTTGAGCTAGAACTAGAAAGGGGAAGACAGATCATTGACATGGAACCCAATGCTACCATTGCTACTACCAAGCTCCATCTTGGTGAAACAGACGAGCCAGAAGAAGGAGAGCGCCTCTTCCATTCACAGATGTGGGTAAAAGGCACCCTACTACACTTCATCATCGATAACTGTAGCCAGAATAACCTCATCTTAGCAGAGGTCATCAAGTGATTGGCCCTGCCAAGAATGTCACACCCACAATCGTACACCATTGGATGGCTCTGCCAAGGAAGCGATCTCCATGTCAGCCAACAGTGTCGACAATCGTACAACATAAAGCCCTTCAAAGATGAGGTATTATGTGATGTTGCTCCTCCTCAAGTCTCTGATGTTCTTTTGGGCCAACCTTATTTATGGAAATGTCATGTTGTATATGAGTCTAGGCCTCATAGTGTTATTATTAATTTGAACAGGAAATTGTATAGGATACCCGAGGCAGTCCCACCTAGTGTTATTTCCTTGATCTCTGTTAAGCAATGCAGGAAAGTCATCTCTCAGATGGGGAATTTTGTCTTCTTCGTGATTCTCTCTCAGCATAAGTAAAAGATCACGGCCACATCCAAGGTCTCTGCAGTTGACCTCTCCACACAACATAAGAAAGTAGATAAGGTCATGGAAGAATAATTGCATATCTTCTCCTCACCTACAGGGGTACCTCTACACTGCCAGGTCAAGCAACCTATCGATCTAACCCCCGACGCACCGCTACCCAATGGGCCAGTCTATATTCACTCTTTGTTAGAGAATGAGGAGATCAAGCATCATATCCAAGAAATTATCCATAAGGGGCACATCTACCCCATCTCATCACCTCGTGGGAGCCCAATCGTACTGGTACAGAAGAAATATGGAACCCGACGAATCTGTATTGATTACCATGCTCTGAATAAAATCACAGTCAGAAACCAGTACTCAATTCCCCGAATCGATGACCTCCTTGATAAAATCATGGGGGCCAAATACTTCAATAAGATTGATCTGAAGTCTGGCTACCACCAAGTATCGATAGAACAAATAGATTTATGGAAGACCTCCTTCAAGTCAAAGGAAGGACTTTTTGAATGGTTGGTCATGCCCTTTGGTTTGACAAATGCTCCAACCACTTTCATGAGGATGATGGATGATATCCTGCGACCATTCACCAATACTTTTGTAGTGGTGTATCTGGATGACATTCTAATTTACAGAGAGACTTGGGCCGAACACTTGCATCATATTCAACAGGTTCTTCAAAACCTATGACAGCACAAGCTATACGCCAACTTGGAAAAATGCTCCTTCAGCATGGACAGGTTCCATTACCTAGGCTACATCATTGATCAGCATGGCATACATGTGGATCCAGCCAAGATCCAATTCATCCGTGACTGACCAACCCCAACAACACTCACTGAGCTTTGTAGCTTCTTGGGCCTTGCCAATTTCTACTGCAGGTTCGTGTTGGGTTTCTCCCATATTGCATGGGCCCTCAGCCAAATAAACAGAGGTGGTGGTAAGGCGAAATTTGCATGGGTCATGTCCCAACAAAAAGTGTTCGATGATTTGAAGCAACACTTGTGCTCAGCCCCAGTACTTTCACTACAGGACCTGCAACATCCTTTTAAGATCAAGACAGATGCTTCAGACTATGTTGTGGGCATCGTTCTCACTCAGCACAGCCACCCCATGGCCTATGATAGTGAGACACTGTCAGATACTATCCATAAGTACCCTACTTACGATAAATAAATGTACTCCATTGTGCAAGCATGCCGCCAGTGGAGACATTACATTCTTGGGAAGGAGACAGTCACCCACACTGATCATAAACCACTGTAGTTCTTGTAGACACAGGGAAAATTGCATAATGACCACCATCAAAAGTGGTCCACATACTTGCAACAATTCCACCTCAACATCAAGTATAAAACAAGAAGCACCAATCATGTCGTTGATTGCCTCAGCAGACTGCCAGTCGCGACACTCATCATGGTGTTGGACTCTTGTGGCCATGAGACCTCTGGATGGCTCCAACTCTATGAGACAGACCCTGAATTCACCACCACCTACCAAATGTTGGGTGAAAATGCAGTTGTTGATAATTTCCATCTTCAATATGGGTTGTTGTGTCCTCTGGGCCATATCTGTGTTCCATCAAGTGAGCGAGTGAAGCTGATCTGGGAAGCCCACTATAGTTGTGTGGCAAGACACTTCGGCATTGAAAAGATAGTGGTGATGCTACAAAAACTTTTCTACTGGCCTAAACTTCGACATGAGTTCAACAAGTATATCAGGTCCTGCACTGTCTATGCTACTGCCAAACCGAACACTAAGAAATAGGGCATGTACACCTCTCTTCCTACTCTTAACAGGACATGGGAATCCATATCAATGGACTACATGTCGGGCCTCCCATCCACCAAATGGGGAAATGACTATGTTTTTGTGGTTGTTGATCGCTTTTCTAAGATGGCGATTCTGGTTCCCTGCAAGAAGAGCATAACAGCAGAGGCCACTGCTAAGCTCTTCTCTGAATGAGTCTGGGTACATTTTTGAATCCCTCAAACCATTGTCTCAGATCAGGATAGTCGATTTCTTAACACATTCTGATCGAGCCTCTGTTCACTGCTGGAAACCAAGCTCACCAAATCCACGACCTTCCACCCCCAGATAGATGGCCAAACCGAGGTTGTAAATCGAATGATTGTGCATATCCTTCGCATGTATAATTCAAAGCACCCTCTCACATGGGATGAAAGCCTTCCCTATGTCCAACATAGCTACAACCGAGCCCTGCATAGCTCAACCGGCCACAACCCCTTTCAAGTGGGGTAGGGATTCCAACCATTGGGACCCATGGATGTTGCACTTCCCCTTGCGGTCACCTCGACCGACTCATTTCCTAATCCAACTGAAGCTGACAAAGCCATCTGGTTCATTGAGAGGATCCACCACATCTGCCAACAGGTTCAGGATATCTTACATAAGTCCAATGACAAGTACAAACAGTGCCATGATCAACATCGGGTGCCGCATAAGTTTCAGGTGGGCGACAAAGTTTGGTTGCACTTGCAGAAAGAATGCCTTACACAGCCCCATCAGAAGCTTCGTCCACTCCATTATGGGCTGTACACTATCAACAAGGTCATGGGGGATAATTATTTTGAGCTCAACATTCCTCCTTTCCTTGTTCTGCACCCAGTGTTCAATGTGGATCTCCTTCACCCTTATTTCCCACCATTATTGTACACCTCAAAAGTAGCAAAGAAACTGACACCAACAGAGCTCGACCCTCAATGCCTACAACAAGCATCCAATGATCATATTGTGGACAGACAGATCAAGGGCACTCGACAACAAAGGATCCATCTTTATCGAGTCGTCAAAACAGGGAAGCTCCTTCACCAAGGCAAGTGGCTCACCCGGGGCCAAATTCAACAGAAATTTCCTCATCTGATGGGGGAACTCAATGCAATGGAAACCATTGCTTCTTAAGGAGGGAGGATTTATCTAGATGTATATCATTGTCCACCCACCTTTTCCAACTGGATCAAAAGGTTTTTTTGACAATTTTGGCAATTTACTATTTTTAGCAGTTTTAACTTTCGGGGCCATTTAGAGGGCCTAAATGAAGGTTTTTATAGATAGAGCTCCTCATTTAAATATGAATGCATTATTGAGCCTCCAAAATGAATCTCCTTGATGATACATTTCCAACGGGCTATCACATTCCTAAAACGAAGATCGTATGCAAAAGTTACGACCCCGGGAAGTTGATGTACTAACTTACCCAAACGGGGCCCACATGAATTTTGGCGCTTCATCTCCTAGGGTTAGGTTTTTGGATGTCTAGGGTTTTTGGAATTCTTTATTATTGTAAAAAGGCCTTCAGAGCCTCATTGTAACCTTCTTCTTGCGAATGCACGCTGTCATCACATCTCTTCTTAGAGATAAGCTGCCACCATTCCAGCAAGCTTGTTTCCGCTGCATTTTACAGTTTCATCTTATTTCGTTATTGAATAGAAAACCAGTTTTACTGTATCTCTATTATTTTGTGTTAAGAACCTGTTAATAATCTATATTCATTTCGTTCTGCTCATAAAATCTGGATCAGTGGTATCAGAACGGTCTGCTCCTTGTTGTCTTAATGCATGTCCCCAACGAGGTTGGAGTACAAAGAGTTGGGTCTCGAGCTTGCTTCTCTTAAGGAAAGAAGCTCTAGCACACCCAAGTGAATTCCCATGGTAGAAGAAAAGAAAGATGATGGGATAGGATATCCTTTCAAACTATTGATTGAGGAAGCCATCACGCAACAGAGGAACGAGATGATGTATAGTTTGGCGCAAATCCTTCGGCGGCTACCAATAGGTGACACATATTCTTCGAGCGGAGCTGTCGTCCCGTTCAAGGTACAAATAAACTTCGATATTCCTATATTTGAAGGTCATATAGACACATATGTTGTAGACAAGTGGTTGAATCTACTAGAAGGGTATTTTTCTGTCCATAACTTTTCGAATAAAGAAAAGATTACTTTTGCACTCCTCAAAGCCATTCCCCATGTCAAATATTGGTGGGAAAATTTTTGTGAGCAAAAGAAAACAGACGAACCGTCATTATTTTCAATAACAACCACCTAGAAATCCTTGGGATGCTATTAAGGAACAATACTACCCTGTCAGAAGTTATGACAACCTGTATACCAAATGGACCACACTGCGGCAAGAAAGAGACCAAGCAGTGCCAGATTTCACAAATATCTTGCATACATTGTGCACCAAGTTGGGTATCAAAGATTCAGAGTGACATCTGGTGCTCAAGTATCATGGTGCTCTTCATAGATACATCTAGATCGAAATGGAATTTCTGGACATCTTATCCTTGGGCGTGGCCTACCGATATGCCGCCAAAATCGAGGAGAAGATCAAACAAAATATGTGACAATTTGGGCCTGGGAACCCTTCACAACAAAATCCAAGACAGAGCAAAGATGGATAGTATCGGGACAACCAGTCCAAGACACAAGCAAAGAAGGACACTAAAAAGACAAAGAAAGATACCGGGAAATGGTGTGACTTCCATAAGAGCCCTTGGCATAACACTGCTAACTACCGCTCAAAGCAGTCGCTGGTGGCCGAAGTGAAAGCCTCTGAATCAGATGTAGATTATGACTCTAAACCAGAACCAGAGATGGGAAGATAGATCATTGATGCGGAACCCAGTGCCACCATTTCTACCACCAAGCTCCATCCTGGTGAACCAGAGGAGCCAGAAGAAGGAGAGTGCCTCTTACATTCACAGATGTGGGTAAAAGGCACCCTGCTACACTTCATCATTCATAGCAGTAGCCAAAAGAACCTCATCTCAGTAGAGGTCATCAAGTGGTTGGCCCTACCAACAATGATGAACCCACAACCGTACACCATTGGATGGCTCCACCAAGGAAGTGATCTCCACGTTAGCCAATAGTGTTGACTGTCGTATGACATCAAGCCCTTCAAAGACGAGGTATTATGTGATGTTGCTCCTCTCGAAGTTTTTGATGTTCATTTGGGCCAACCTTATTTATGGAAATGTCATGTTGTATATGAGTCTAGGCCTCATAGTGTTATTATAACATTGAACAGGAAATTGTATAGGATACCCAAGGAAGTCCCACCCAGTGATATTTCCTTGATCTCTGCTAAGAAATGCAGGAAGGTCATCTCTCAGATGGGGAAGTTTGTCTTCTTCGTGGTTCACTCTCAGCATAAGCGAAAGATCACAACCACATCCAGGGTCTCTGCGGCTGACCTCTCCACATAGTAGAAGCAAGTAGATAAGGTCATGGAAGAATACTCATATATCTTCTCCTCACCTACAGGGGTACCTCTGCACTTCCAGGTCAAGCACCCCATCGATCTAACCCCCGGCACACCACTACCCAATGGGCCAATCTATCATCGCTCTTTGTTAGAGAATGAGGAGATCAAGTGATAGATCCAGGAATTGCTCCATAAGGGGCACATCCACCCTATCTCATCACCTTGCAGGAGCCCAATCGTGATGGTACAAAAGAAAGATGGAACCTGGGGACTCTGTATTGATTACCGGGCTCCAAATAAAATCACAGTCAGAAACCGGTATCCGATTCCCCGAATCGATGACCTCCTTGATCAACTCACGGGGAGAAAATAATTCAGTAAGATTGATCTGAGGTATGGCTACCACCAAGTCCCGATAGAACAAACAAATGTATGGAAGACCACCTTCAAGTCAAAGGAAGGCCTTTTTGAATGGTTGGTCATACCCTTTGGTTTGAAAAATGCTCCAACCACTTTCATGAGGATGATGGACAATATCCTGCGACCATTCACCCATACTTTTGTAGTGGTGTATCTGGATGACATTCTAATTTACAACAAGACTTGGGCTGAACACTTGCATCATATTCAACAGGTTCTGCACACCCTGTAATGACCCTTGATTATAAATTATAATTAATTTAATAATGTAATCCTAAAAGATTAGCTAAACTATATTTATTTATTAAAATAACCTCAACTAATTATTTGTTATTAATTAGTTATTCTTGATTATGATTAATTTAAGTATTATTAACTCATTAATCAATATGGTAAATAAATAAAGGTGGATAATAAAATATATTATTAATTTAAGTTACGTTCCCGAAAATGGAAGAATTTAATAAATGGGATAAGATATTTAATAATGGGATAAGATATTAGGTAAGGGAGTAAATGAAGGGAAGTCGGTGAAGAAGGGATAAGGGGGGGAAAGGAGTTGGGGGGGATAATTATGTTACGGGAGTTGGGGATGAATTTGGGAGAGCAGGGAATTGGCAGAGTGAAACTTGGAGTGGAATTTACACAGTGCATCAGGGGTTGCTGGGGGTTTTGGGCTCGGAGGGCCAGGATATCCATTGATATCTTGGGGTTAGGAGCTAACTAGTCGGCAGGGAGGTCGGTTTTGGGGAGTGTTCTAAAGAATCGGGAAGGAAGCAAGCGACGAGGAAATAGTAGCATCAGGTTCAGGTAAGAATTATGCATTGTTTGAATTAATTTGTTATTAAATCTTATTATATTTATGAAATTGCATACGAATGAGTTAAATTAGTAAAAATTTCTTGAATGTTACGGAAGTTACTGTTATTTCATTACTGTGTTATGAAATTAGTTAGTTTATCAAAATAAATTGATGTAAAATGTAAATCCAGCCATTACATTTGGTATCAGAGCTGTAGTTGAAACACTGGAGCCTTAAGGGCCACGTTCCTAGCTCAACTTCCCCTCCTCTTAACCTGCACACAAAACATAGAAACTTTAATAAAAATAAAAATAAAATAAATAAATGCAATATGAATTTACTGAAGTAAAACGAGTAAATTATGAATACAACTAGGGTGAAAGGTAGACTTTAAATCTTTCAACGTAATTCTTGTTTTCAAAAAAAAAAGTAATGAAAATGGAGTTTCAGATCTGTGACTTGCTGCTATTTTTTTAGCTTAATGTATTTCAGTTCCTAGTTAAAAAAATCAGAGTGAAGTTTTGATAGAAATTTCAGTTTTTTGTTTTCCCTAAGTAGCTAGGTTAGAAATCAGACTTGGGTTGTTACACTATGGTTGCTTTTCCAAGCTCATGTGTCTCCCTTGCTGGAGGCCTGAGAATTAGTAAAAGGAAGTAAATCTGTTCCGTGTCTCTTTTGTTCTCCCCTGTTTTATTTTTCGTGGGGATCTACGGTGGGGTGGTTCATAGGAGTCTCATTTTCGATTTTCAGTGCAGTGCTTTAACCCTTGAACAGTATCCGTGCGAACAACCTATCTGATGTCCATTGTTTTACTATTATATGTACCCCTTTTAATGGAATTAAGACACTTGAGGCAAATACGCAACAGTGACCACTGACAATGGCTGAACAAAGATGACAGGAAATGTATATTACCTAAAATATTTTTCAAATCCAAACAGGCCAAACTACATGCTATGAAGAATTCAGACGAAAAATACATGCATTTACATTTTCATCAGAGGTACCTATGTTACTTATCAGTGAAAATGAAAAACCTAAAAAAAAAAAAAAATTGCCCTTGTATTCAAAAAAACACTGGAAGAGAAGGCGGAATAGGAAACCTGAGCAACAATCAGGGCACAGGCTATTTTTCCTGCTCCACCTTTTCCGACAAACATCACCAATTTGGCAGGCTTCACCTCGACTCTAACTTTACAAAACTTCCTCCACTTTTGGTCATTTCTCCAAATCCCTCTAGTGGGTGAAAACGTTGGTGTAATAGGAAAGTTTTTGAGGCATGACCCAGTTAGAAGAGATCCCATAGCTGAGTTATCCACTCGCAGATGCGGGGAGTTTGGTTTTATCTTTCTTTCATCATACACGTGAATTTTTTTTACTTGACAATGTATGCACACGATTAATGGATTCGATGGTGGTCTGGGCTTCAAGTTCAATTTTTCCATCGATATCATCAATGTCAATTTATGAAATTTGAATAAGAGATGAGATGATAGTATTGGAATATCAGAGACTTGATGATGTAATCTATAAAAACTCATGGAATAAGATGTCCATTTAAAAAAAAAAAAAAAAAAAAAATAGGAACGCTACAAGGTAAAGACACAGTTGAGCATTTTTATATCAAGTGGGCAGGTGATGCAGGATATGTGGAGGTCATACACGCTTTCCCTGGGAAACACTATCATGCAAAAATAGGTTATTTTATCCAGTTCAACTATGTAACTTTGAGTACAATCTCTGAAATGGTGTTATGTGTGCTCTTGTTATCTTTACTTGAAATATATACTCTATCGATCTCTCGGATCAAAGCCATATTACATGTCAAACTATCAATATACAACACGAATCTCAACACCAAATTCCAAGCACACACTACCTTTATATTCAACAAGTACCCTACAGGTCCTGAGTGCTTTAAAGTACCTTGGGCGTGATATTATAGTGCAAATAATGCACAGATAACATTTATTGTATGTTCCTAGATAGTATGTTTGGGGTTCTGAGTCTAACCTGAATCTTCGTCCGCCAGGCGTGAGATGAGAGAGTCCTGTGAAAAGATGCGTCTTCCTCTCATGGAGATAGAGGAGGTAACAACTGTATTCATGGATTCCATTCTAATCCCTTGTGGACTGGCTAAGGCAAAAAAAAAAAAAAACCAGGCCTATCACCATTAGAATCCGGAGTCTTGTATTTTCTACTGTGCAGCCTAAATTAGAGTGTAAAAAAAAATACTCAAGCTATCTAATGTTGCTCTAAAGTTGATTTTTACCCCAATGAAATGAAATATCCTCAACGCCCAACTTAAAAAAAAAAACCAACAATATAACAACAATATCTTCTGTTCCATTATCGTTGGCAATAGCCCGAATCTCTGTAGATCGTCTACTCTTCCTGTGTAGATTTTTTTTTTTTTAAACCCTAACTTCCAACTTAAGAATAATATAGGCATTGCGGTGGCAGCACAAGTACTTAAATCAGGAGCTAGTTGACTTGATCGCTAACAACCAGACCAACACCAACGCCAAGAGCAGAGGAAGAGGCGAGAGGTCGCGGAGGAGAGAGGCGATAGTGATGGAGTGTTAGGTTTGAAGGACGTGTAGGGTTCAGAGAGATAGGCATAGGATTATTCTAGAGGAAGCAGGAACGCGGGCCTCATGCCAAGCCTCACCTTAAAGGATGCCAGCGAATGCCACATATATATTTCTATATATATTAATGTTTGGCTTTTAATACATTTATTTATTTATTTATTAAATTATCATTTTTATTAATGAGCCTTTTAAATTAAATTATCATTTTATTTTTATTTTTTTTTACTGGGGGAATCGGCAACTCACGGTTCTCGTACTCGCATGACATGGGGTTGATCCCCAGGCGGCTACCACTATAACCCCAGGTGCAACCACCCAGCCCGCAAGAATGGCGCACGAGTAAGTCCGGGTGAGAATCGAACATGAGACTTCATTTTACAAATTTCCTTCCATTTACACGGCACTTGCCAATCCGTCTACACCTGTACGGGCAATTAAATTATCATTTTATTAATACGCCGTTTTTAATAATTAAAACTTCTTTTTTTTTAATTAATTAAAATTTTAGTTTTATAATTTATTTAAAAGTGTTAATACGCTAGTATAAAACTAAATTATTTAAAAACAAAATATTTAATTAACCTATTATGGATATTTTCAATTAAAGTTTAATTAGTAAGTAACCTTAATTAGTTTAATTAAGGTAAAATAAAGTTAAACTATATTTAAAAGCCAATTAAAATGTTATGGAGTCCGTGAGGATTGAACCTCAGACCTCCCCACCATGCAAAGCTTTGACAATGGCCTCCCTACCAACATGCCATGCATTGTTTCTTTTAAAAATATTTTTTCTTATAAATACTTTAACTGTCATACCCAAGACCGCCCACCAAGTGAAGCGCCTTAAGAAGAACACTAATGCCGAAAGGTACGTAACGCTGGTGAACGTCGAAACACGATTGGCAAACAGGGATAATTATTCAGTTGCCGCAGTTTAATCCTATTTAATCATTAAACGTGGTAATTATATAACCTTACAACAATTTTTTTTTATGTGATAGGTAAATGTTAAAAAGTAAACATGCTAACGGATGCTGTGATAAATGCAAGAAAGTTATGAACGATAAATGTGACTCATTGATTTTGGAGGACGACTAATAATATGCCAGTATCTTCAATGCATAGCCATTAAATAAGGGTTTAAACTTAAGTAAGATTTAAAAGATCATTGATTATGCCATTGTCGATAGTTGTATGCATATCAGGGTAAATTAATAAACATAAGGTCGGGAGTCATTTTTTTAATCAAGTTGTAAGCGTAAATTAGAGGGGCTCAGACTAGGACAAGCGGGAAGGAGGCGACATATGCACTAGGAGAGTAAGCCTAGGAAGTGGCGAGTAAGGTGCAAAGCTAGCGTAGCTACAGGGCAAAGGAACCAATAGTTGTTTTCGTAGGGGAAAAGAAAAGAAGCTTAGATGCTTAAACCTAACCCTAACCTAGCCAATCCCCTAATGGAGTAATGTCTGTTTACAGACAAGTAAAGAAAACTTACGCCTAACCCTATTTCTAAGTTTAGTAGCATCAATTTAAAACATCCTGGAACTCACCCTGACAACTTTGGTTGATGTAGGTCAAAGCATACAGGATGGTCAGGACTCAAGGGAGTCGAGGCAGGGGAGCATCGTCACAAGCACCGCCAACACTGTCAGCGCCACCACCACCATCGCCCAAACTCGCCCTCATACTGTGCTCGTTGGAAGCCATCAACGAAACTTTAAAGGGGCGAAAACCGACAGGGACTGAACTGGAACCTCCATCGTCTGGAACGGGTAATCCAAAAGCATCAAGGGATTCAGGGGGAGGACCTCCACCTGAAGACATCATGCGGGAATTGCAGAAGATCAAAATTCTAGAGTTTGTCGGGGGTCACGCTAGTGAACGTGTAGAAGCATGGTTGGAAGGCATGACCAGGTGTTTTTCCTTAAGGGACTATACGTCCAACTCAAAGGTTAAGATCACCATTTTTCAGTTAAGAGACAACGACTTGAACTGGTGGGTAACCTGGAAAGACAACTGCACCTTACCCCAGACACGGTATCTTGGGAACTTTTCGAGGAGAGGTTCAGGAGGAAATATCTACCGGCGTACTACGAGGAACAACAGGTTGGGGCATTTCATGCCTTAGTATAGGGAAGAAAAACAATAGAACAATATGAGATCAGGTTTATGGAACTGGTCAAATATGTGTCGTATATGGATAGTGACCAACGACAGGCAGAGCACTTCATCTATGGATTGAACCCTAAGATAAGAGCTATGGTGAGGATGTGGAAGCCATCTTCAGTAGCGGAGGTGGTGTAAAGTGTGCATTACGTGGAATAACATATGAACTTAACTAGGGGTGCAAGATCGACATTTCCACATCACCTGGGTTTCGTAGGAAAGGCCCCGCGGACTTTTCCTAGGGGAGGGGGCTCAAGGCCACCACCATATGGTAACAGATTTGCGCCAAGGATAGTAGCTGCAGGGATTTCAATGGCAGCGAGTGAAGCATCTCGTTCATCACCAACGGTGCAGACAAGACCACGACCATCTCAGGGAATAGTGAGCAGGGGCAGGGGTTCCAGGGGAAGGAACTCGTTTAGGAATCAGTCACATAACAGTGCACCGGTTCAATCTCGTATTGCCTGTTGGAGATGCGAAGGACCCCACTATGAATGGGACTATCCAGAGTTACAATCAGGGTCCGTGCATAGAGAAGGAAAGGCGCCAATGGGGAGAGCAAGTAGCAGCCACCATATTTACGCAGCAGTTAATAACCGCCAGGCCGAACATCAATCCACAGTGGTGGAGTCGTCAGGTACGCTAAATCATATCAATGTTAAGATTTTGTTTGATTCTGGTGCGACAGATAGTTTCATTTCACCATCTGCATTAGAAAAGAGTGGGTTGGCAGCCTACGAGCACGATGACTTTAAACAAGTCGAGATGGCTTCGGGGGAAAAACAAGCAGTAGGACCTAGTGTCGATAATTGCATAGTAGACCTGGGAGTGTGTACTACCAGGTTAAAGGTATACGTCACTGCTCTTGGGGCATATGACCTAATCATTGGAATGGATTGGTTAGCAGCTCATTGAGCTTTGGTAGATTGTTTCACCAAGAGGGTTCTTTGTGTCGATGATGAAGGAAGACCAGTAGAGATCCAGGGTGTACAGAGAAAAGTGTCGCTACGCTTTATATCCACTATGAAGGTCAAGCGATTCTTGAGACAAGGGTGTTGAATTTATGTAGTAGAGGCAGTGAAAGACAGGAAGGGACCCTCATTAGATCAGTATCCGGTCTTGTCAGAATTTCAAGATGTTTTCCCGAACGAGTTACCAGGGTTACCTCTGGAAAGGGAGCTTGATTTTACTATTGAGATAAAGCCTAGTGCAGAACCAATATCCAAGACTCCATATCGTATGACGGCGCCGGAACTTTGTGAATTGAAAATGAAGTTGAAAGAGTTACTGGACTTAGGGATAATAAGGCCTAGTGTCTCTCCCTGGGGCGCACCGATAATTTTTGTAAAGAAGAAGGATGGATCCTTACGACTGTGTATAGACTACATGGACTTGAACCGTGCTACAGTGAAGAATAGGTACCCGATGTCGTGAATAGATGACCTCTTCGATCAAATGAAAGGAGCAGCGATATTCTCAAAGATCGATTTGCGATCAGGGTATCATCAGTTAAGGATTAAGGAAGGTGATATCCCAAAAATGCCTTCCGAACTCGGTTTGGACATTACGAGTTTGTTGTAGTACCTTTCGGATTGACCAATGCGCCAGCAGTATTCATGAGCCTCATGAACGACATATTCTGGAAGTACTTAGACCGTTTTATACAAGTCTTTTTAGACGACATCCTCGTCTATTCCAAGAATGAAAGAGAACACGAGGAACACTTGAGAATAGTGTTGTCCTGCCTAAGAGAGAACAAATTGTATGGGAAGCTATCGAAGTGTTCCTTCTTCCAGAAAGAGATCCACTATTTAGGTCATATCATTTCCAGCGAAGGAATCTCTGTGGACCCAAAAAAGGTAAAGGCCATTATGGAATGGCCAGTGCTGAAAAATTCCCATGAGGTGAGGAGCTTCATGGGGCTAGCGGGTTATTACTGGAGATTTGTAGAAGGATTCTCAAAAATAGTGAAACCCATCACCACGTTGCAACGCAAGGGGGTCAGGTATGAATGGATAGAAGAATGTGATAGTGCATTCATTGAGCTTAAAAGGTTACTAACTAGTGCACCAATTATACGAGTGTCAGATATGGAAAAGGACTTCACGGTCTGCATGGATGCCTCGAAGCAAGGATTGGGGGTCGTGCTAATGCAGGATGGAGGAGTGATAGCTTATGCGTCAAGAAAGTTGAAGAAGTAAGAAGAGTTATACGCGAATCATGATTTAGAGTTGGCAATTGTAATGCTAGCTCTGAATCTTTGGAGGCACTATCTTGTTGGGAAAAACTTTGAGCGCAAAACGGACCATCAAAGTTTAAAACATCTCTTCACTCAAAGAGATCTGAATTCCAGGCAAAGGCGATGGAGTGAGTTTATGAGTGAGTACAATTTTGGTATATCATACATCAAGGGAAAGGAAAATGTGGTCGCAGATGCCTTGAGTAGGAGACCACGAATCTTCTCCTTGGTACCCTTAAAGGTCAATCTGAGGGAGCGTGTGTTGGAACAACTCTAAGGAGACAATTGGTATTTAAAGGTTACTTCAAACCTCCAGAGTGGGAGGCAGTTAGACCCAAAGTATGAAGGATATAATATGGAAACAGACGGATTGTTAAGATATCAAGGAAGGATGTACATCCCGGAGAATGGGGATATTCGAAGCATCATACTAAAGGAAGCCCATATATCACTTTATTGTGCGCATCTAGGTGTGAAAAAGATGTACGCAAATATGAAGAAGCTCTTCTTCTGGGTGGGCATGAAGTGCAATGTAGTCCATTTCGTCGCCAAATGCCTACAATGTCAATAGGTGAAAGCCGACCACCATCACCCAGCAGGCCTCCTACAACCACATGATGTTCCTATGTCCAAATGGGAAGTCATCTCTATGGATTTTGTTGTGGGGTTGCCGCTCACATCTCATAGACAGAATGCCATTCTTGTGATAGTGGATAAGTTAACCAAGAGTGCTCATTTTATTCCGGTTAGAGACACTTACGATGTCACTGATGTGGCACGTGTGTTTGTAAGAGAGGTTATCCGTTTGCACGGGATATCCAAGAAGATCATTTCAGATAGGGACTCCAGATTCACTTCTAGATTTTGGACAAGTTTACAGTCAGCGTTGGGGACTCAATTGAACTTAAGAACAACTTATCATCCTGAAACAGATGGGCAGACTGAGAGAGTAAATCAAGTCATGGAAGACATGCTTAGGATGTATGTAATGAATAATCAAACACAGTGGGAAAAGTACCTAACTTTGGTAGAGTTTGCTTACAATAACAGTTATCATAGTTCCATCGGAATGCCACCCTACGAAGCTTTGTATGGGAGGCCATGTAGAACGCCATTGAGTTGGGATAGACTAGAAGACCGAGTAACAGTGGGGCTAGAACTGATTCAAGAAATGGAGGAACAGGTGATTTAGATTAAGCAGAGATTAAAGGAAGCACAGAATAGGCAGAAAAGCTATGCAGATGCACACAGGACCGACCGAAGTTATGAAGTGGGAGACCAAGTTTTCATTCGTATCAGGCCTAATAAGAGCACCATATGGTTCAGAAAGGGGACAAATTTGTCACCTCGGTTTATAGGACCATTCAGGATTCAAGAGAAAATTGGACCCGTTGCCTATCGTCTCGTACTGCCACCCCACTTGCATAAAACTCATAATGTATTTCATGTATCTGTTTTACGTCATTATGTTGCTGATGAATCACATAAATTAAATTGGAAGGAATTACAGGTATCGGACGTGGGAACCCTCACGGTAGAACCGTTACGCATATTGGACCGTAGAGTCCGACAGCTCAGGAACCATCTAGTAGACCAAGTTAAGGTCCAGTGGGACAAGTATAGTCTAGGATCTGCTACTTGGGAAGATGCTGAGACACTACGGCGATATTATCCCTCACTATTTTGACCACCTCGAGAACATGTTTCTCGAAGGTGGGGTGTATGTAACACCACCTTTTGCCTTAGACAGCTAGGATTACCTGAGGCCTATATACTTTATTTTCTAAGTCACAGTGAAACTATTAAGTGATACTCTTAAACTTTAAAATTTATGAACTTTTATGAATGTTTAAATGTTATTGATGATGATGTATATGATGCGATCTACTACGTGCATGTAAGTTTTATGAATGGTCAAATGTTATTTAATGATGATGTATGTAATGCAATCTATTATGTGAATGTAAACTTTACAAATGTTTAAATATTATTGATGATGATGTTTATGCCGCGACACATTGTGAGAATGTGAATTAAATGAATGTTTAAATGCTATTAGGATAATGTTAGATATGATGCAATCTATTTTGGGTAAATGATAATCTTATGAATGGGTGCCGAAATTGAATTATGGGATATTATTATATCTATTTCTAATTGGAAAACTTGATGTTAACTTATCGGTACAGGGATACCAAAGTGAAATGATGCTAGTATGCAATTACATGATGATGATGCATAGAAATGTATGAGTTTGTGTTACAGACTAATCTGCAGGTTATGGGCTA
>ML780072.1:417928-434998 GCA_009831015.1 Picea engelmannii
CTTCACCCCGCCCCTCTCTCTCCTTCAGTTTGTTTCTCCTCTCCTCCCCTACCTCTCCCTTCTTCCCTCCCTTTCTCTATTCCTCCCCTCCCTCTCCCACTCTACCCCACCCCTCTTTATCCCCCTTCTCTCTCCCTCTCTTCCTATCTCTCACAAGAACGTCCATTTTCAAAGGTTCATGAATGCATGCTTCTACTAATGAATGCACCTCAAACATGTACATTTTTTAAGAATGCATTGAAGACATATTTTTAAAAAAAATGCAACTGAGCATGCGTAGGAAGAAATCATACATGTTCCTATGTGCAATGCTTCATCATACATTTTCCTATATCGCACTTTTGCTCAAGAATGAATATAAACATTAATAATATCAAATTAATATAAAAAATAATTGATAAATATTTTAACTCCAAAAGTAAAGGGTCCAAGTCTATAAATTTTTCTTAACTAAAACATTGTGTGAAAATTGAACCCCAAAGAATGACATTGATGATCCAATATATTATTAAATTGAATCATTGTGTCGTCCAATTATACTAAGGGTTTTATCATGCAGAATGAAACCTAAATGGTATGAGAAGGTTTCAATAGAACCCGTAAAGCATAATATAAAAGAAATGGTCATTCCATTTGAAAAAATAACAAAAACAATATAATGATGTAAAAAGTATTCTACCTGAAAAAAATGGTCTAAATAAAAAAGATGGATGTTTCCAATAATGCAAATTCCATTCATCAATGCCATTACAAGGTATTGAACTGGAAAATCCAAACCTCTCACTGTAGCCCAACTATTAACATAAAGCACTACCACAAGACACTTCAAGTTCAATGGAGAGTTTTATGGAAGACAACCCTCAATTTTCTAAACAAAACAACAATTAAGAGGGATTCTGATCAAAACTATCATATAAAATTGAATTACCTGAGGATAATAGGAAAGAAATGGTCGTGTGTGCAAAAAGAAACTCATGATGATGCATCATCACCCCAACAATGGTGTAATGGAAGGAAGGAATATAAATTAAGTTGAACTCTCTTGACCCACCAAATCAAAAAATCTGAAATACCTGAGGAAAAAAATATAAACTATAAACTTAAAAGATATCTTAATATAATATTTAATTAAAAATTAAAAAAAAATTATTTATATTAAAGTGAAGAGTAAATGTTTTTTGAAAATTTCAAAATATTTATTTAATTCTATAAGCTTTGTAATAAATTTAAATAACAAAAAATACTTAAATCACAAAAGCCAAAAATGCTGGAAAATCATAATAAATGAAGCAAAATTAAACTAAAACAAAAGGAACTCAAAATTAAACTAAAACAAATGGAACGTGAACAATAAAAATAAAACCAGTAATAATTTAAAATTAAAAATAAAATTAAAAACCCTAATAAATGAATATAGAAGAGCACTCAAGTTCAATAAGGTGTCTAGAGCGAACAGATTTTATTAGCTACAAATAATTAAACACATTATCGAAAGATCGGAAACAAACTATTCTTCCAACAAGCCAAATTAAACTATTCTTCCAACTAACCAAATTAAATATTGTGGAAAATAAAGAAAGGCATATGAGACGTCGATGTTGATGGAGGTAACCATGTCATTGATAAGATATCTTCAGTGCCATGTCATCTGATCATCATTGGCTGGAAATCAGAAAGTAATGAATGATTTTATGATAATTATAAATTCTAAAATAAACCACAAAGGATATCTTATCAAGGACCTCAAATATGAATCGAAATTATAATCACTAACTCACAGATTGACAGACTTGTAACATCTCCCTCACTTTCAGTTCTCACAATGCATTCGCGCCTCCCTCCCTCACAGGTAACATTACATAATATTCCCATGCAAAAACACACAACAACACATAACTGAAAGGAGGAGCACTCCGATGCAGAGGAGCACTCCAATGCAAAGCATACCAAACAAAACTGAGGAGATTCAGATTCAAACAAAGGAGAAGCAGAGAGCGAACGAAGGAGATTCAAATTCAAGAACTAATTATTTTGGCTTTTATAAGTCTCTGCTTGGCTGTAAAATTTTCACCCATCATTATCTTTACACCACTTGACAGGGAGCCACTTGACACCGAGGATGTCAGAAAATTTGAAAAATTTTCACCAATCATTACCTTTACGGGGAGGGAACCGCTTGACACCGAGATGTCAGAATATTTAAATTGTTTTCATTTGTGACCGTTGGGAGGGAGCTGCTTGACACGTCCTAAAATTTAAATTGTTTTCATTTGTGACCGTTGGATCAAGAGAAGTTTGTTCGATCCAATGCCCATAAAATAAAACCATATATTTCCATAAAATAATAAAATTACAGCTAATTATATTGCTCTACAGCATAGTTACATGGACACTTAAACCACTTTCACGTCTATCTTTCACTATACTAATTTTATTGTGAAAATTAGCTAATTTTCTTTAGTGTGAAAATTGAATTTGAATAAAAATAATAATAATATTTGTTTTTAAATAGATTTAAAATATTTATTTAATAATTTTATTTACAACACATTATATTATTAAAGTATAACAAAAATTATATGTTTATTTCTTCAAAATTAATTATTCTAAATTAAAAAAATGTGTAATTATAACAAAAAAATAATTATATGTTTATTTCTTCAAAATTATTTATTTTAAATTTATAGATTTGTAATAATATAAATATTTATGAAAATTGAATTAAGAAAAATTATATTTTTATTTCTTCAAAATTATTTATTTTAAATTTATAAATTTGTAATAATATAAATATTACTGAAAATTGAATTTGAATAGGGAAAATAATAAGTTTTTTATAAATAAATTTTAAACATTCATAAATATTTTTTTAATAATTTTATTTACAATTTATTTTATTATTAAATATTAGAAAAAAAAATATTTTTTATTTTTTTTAAATTAATTATTTTGAATTTATAAATTTGTAATAATATAAATATCTGTGAAAATTGTATTTAAAAGAATAAGATTTTTTATAAATAGATTTAAAACATTTATAAATATTTTTTTAATCATTTTATTTTAAATACATTTTATTATTTGTTTTTTTAAGTAAGATTGTATAAAAAATTTGCCAAAATCAAAGATTACAAATTCATTCCTTTGTTCCAGGCTATAAACACTGAGCTTCCCCAAGGGGAAACCAGCTCAGCCAACCGAACAATTGCAAAGTTCAAGTCTTAAACTGTCAATCATAGCAACAATTCTGCAAGTCTTGACATCAAAATATTACAACTTGACCTTTCTACTGACATATAATCAAAAAGAAAAATTGAGGCCCCTAAGGATGACAAGCATGACACTCATTGACACAGACAATAATTGACATAGATTATCACTTTAGCGTTCATGAGACAAAACAACACTTATACGACCCTCCAACCAAGCAAACTAAAAGAATCACTTTTACATGTCAAGTGGTGGGGTTGTAGTGCAACCATGCGTCCATGGAGGTGGCGTCGGCTGTTGGGTCCCTGAGAGGATCTGACTCCTCCTCGACTGGTGTCACATCCACTTGCATTGCATCCTCCTGCAGGAATGGTGGTGCATCCTCCTCCTTGACTGGTGCGACGTTCTCTGAAGTCCCAAGTGGTGGAAATGGTGCCAAGACTGGTGGCTCATCCTCTACTACGTATGCTTCTCCTGTTGGGGGGTGGTGGACGTCATGTAATGATGAAAGAAATTCTAGGAATTGTGATTCTTTCCCATCCAGAATCTCCAGGCGAAACCGTAGATCATACAATTCCCAACGTAGCTCAAAGACCAAGACTTGCAGTAGTGCAAGGCCTTTTTGTAATTTAGATTCAGGGTAGGTGCTAGAGTCGACGCGGGAGTGAGGTCGTTGAAGTGAACCCTCTCTTGATTCAAGGTCGTCACCCTGAGAATCGACACCAAGTAGCAGGACATGGGGAGACTGGGAGGGAGAGTGGGCTGACAAGTTGGGAGGAGCCACTGGTACTGACTATGAAGCAGAGGCCAAATATCCCAGGGGGCTTGGGTTGAACCCTAGATAGGTCCCCGAGAAATCAAGCCACTCCAACCTCTAAGAAAAATACAACGAAAGGGGAGGGAGACTGTCGGGATTATGAATCGACTATGCCATGGAGGAGGACGAGGAAGGCGATGAGGAGGAGGAACTGTGGGAGGGTGCGGGTGGGGAGTGGAGTGCTAGACACGGTCAACTGGGTTGCCATGACGAGCCTCGTTTGGACTTCCCTCTCTATCTCGGCATCTCTGAGACACATTGAGGGAAGAAACAACCAAGAGAGAATGATAGCAGGCTTAGGGGTTGTTGAGTGGAAGTTCAAGCTCTCGAGAAATCAACCACATGAGAATGAGGTGTCTGATACAGCCGGTGCAATTCATACTAACCAAGGAGATGGTTTCCTCCATTAAACCAACACAGGTGCAGAGTAAAGGCATAGAAATGGTGTTGTTCCATCAAGGGGACGAAAATCCAGAGGAGGGTGCACTGACATTAATGGTGCCCTCTCTCATGGAAAGTTGAATTAATAGCATTAAGGTGGCGGGAGTGGGTGGGATGCGTCCGACACGCGGTTGACGCCACAATGGCTCTCTCTTGTTGTTCCTCTGTACATGTGGCTCCGACTATCACCCCATCCGGGAAAACTACATTTTATTATTAAAAATTATGAGAAAAAATGTATTTTTTATTTTTTCAAAAATTATTTATTTTAAATTTATAAATTTATAATAAATTAATAACATAAATATTTGTTCACTTTTGAATTTGACTTTAACCTTTACAAATATAAATAATTTTGATTTTTCATCTTCTTTAAAAATGAGAATATCTAATTAAAAATTATAATATAGCTAAATTTTATTGTTTGAGAATTTTATTGTGAGGAGGAGATTTCTCTCAGGAAGCCACTAGAGTTTTTCATCTCTGAGGAGCCAATCATATATGAAATCCACTTGTTGACCTGTCGTCTTGATCCCACATTCCCAGACCGTATCTGGGGCTTACTCTATAGCCGCAAATGGAACGCATTGGTGCACATGGAATGACAATACCAAAACCTGCGATGTTTTCAAATATTAAAGGGTTTCTTTCCACATTCGCATATCTATATTTTGTAACAAAATTTTAATCTTTTTTAATCACTCAGATGTGGTAATCAGCTCACCATCATAGTAAATTTTAAATATGATCAAGTAAAAGTAAAAATATAAACATGTAAACGGATGCCTTTATAACATTGAGGAAGTTAGTGGTTGAAATCACATCCATTGATTTATTGGGACTACTAAAAATATTCCATCAATATTTAATCTTGTCCATAAAAAACTAATTAAGCACTAAAAACCTATTAAATGTACACATTGTTAATAGGTGTACGCTCTTTCTGCATAATGATACTTTATTAAAGAGTTGTGATAAGGTTGTTTTGAAGTAATAAATACCATTTTCAATGCAATTTGGCTCCACATATAAGCCAACATCTTCTGGATACATAGATTCATAAGTCAACAATCTGGAAAAAATGTTGAGAAAACACTTGCAGTGTTCAGCTCTCAAACACTTGCAGTGTTAGAAACACTGACCGTGTCACGAATGAAAGGGAGATCGCCCCAGCCATCGTTGACACTCTTGAGGTAAAAAATGCGATGAGTGCATGTCATGTCGAGCTCGACCAACAAAACCTATAAGAACAATCGACGTCGGAACCCTTTCGCGGAAAGGACATCTGTGAAAAGTGTGCTCCTCTTTAGGTGTTGTGTTGATAGCATGATTTTTGGATGCTCTTTGTAGAAACTGTTAATGTCAGTGAAGAATCGAATCCTCGATGTCATGGTAGTCTCCGTGTACTCCATCGTGGAATGGGAAAGCACCGTGTAACCCTGCTTCACCATGATTTTCGCCATAAATAGTTGTAGTTTGAAAATCGTTCAATATCCATATTTAATGACTTTTCTTCTTTCTATTTTAGGGGCCCCGAGGCGCTCATTGCTCTGATTCTTGAGAGCCTCTGAAGGGAGGACCGTGTGGGGGTTTGAGGTTGGATTCTAAGGCATTGTGGGGAAGGGAGTTCTATGAGAAGAGACCTTGGCATGAGTGGGAAACGTTGAAGCAAATCAAGTGAGTCCTTAATCAATATGGCACCTCTTATTATAATCAAAATGAAAAAGTTGGGCTCGCATTACTATGATGACAACGAGATAGAGGTTGGTACGATTCAATTTAACATTTTGGGTTCTAAGAATTGCTTGTGTCGTATCTGATAGAGTTTAATGTTGGATGTTGCATTGTCTATATTAATTTTAAGAAAAAATTTTGAATAATTGATCAATTCCCTCGTTAGTAGGTTGGTGGCAAAACTTGCAGCTATTCTTTCTCTCTAATTTATTATCAAGAACAAATGATGGATTTAAATTTTAACCAATAATTAAAGCAATAAGAAATTGACAAATTTTAGGATAAATAATCAATAGGATTCATCATCTTGATCCTATATAGATTAACGACTAGTAAGAGTAAAACTGCATATTAGCGTTAGGGTTTTAGAATTTATATTAAGGTTAGGACAACATTAAAGTTAAGGTTTTAGAATTCATATATATAGATTAACGACTAGTAAGAGTAAAACTGCATATTAGCGTTAGGGTTTTAGAATTTATATTAGGGTTAGGATAACATTAAAGTTAGGGTTTTAGAATTCATATTAGGGTTAGGGAAAGATCAAAGTTAGGGTTTTAGAATTCATCTTTATATAGAGAGAAATGAGGGAAAATGGGACCCTCAAATTTAATTTTTATGGTTTCAAAATATTACTTTAATTTTTAATATGATTTAAATATCATTTAATTTTAAAAATTTAAAGATGGTGAAACACTTTTCATACCTTAAATTTGTAAGAGATTTATTTTAACTCAAAATCCTTTGACTATTAAGATTAACTTGTAAAAACTATGTAAAGGAGGGTGTGTGAAGACAATGACACATAAAACAATAATAGGAATTTGTAAAAACTAAGTAAAGGACGGAGAATCAATTTAGACACCTGTCATGAACAAATTATGTTTTTGGTTTTATGGGTCATCCTCTCTAGACGATCGTTATCATTTTGGCACAAAGAATGTTTGGAGTTTATCGAAACAAATATCAAGAGGTTTATCGAGATGGAAGAAGGATGGAATGTTTAAAGAAAATGAAGATGGGCATGGTTGCAGGTGGAGGTTTACATGAAGGATGGCCTATTGGAGGAAATTGAACTGGTCATAGAGGGTTGTTCATGGTTGCAAAATATGGACTATTGGAGTGTCTTGTTTAGATGCTATGGTTTCCATTAGATCTCAAACACTTTGCATAGACGCCCATCTCGGTTCAAGAAACACTTGCCTCCCAAAAGAGTGTGGAAACTGAAGATGGCTTCTCCTTTTGCGGGTGAAGGAATCATGATTCTTGAGGAGGTTCCAATGTGGACCAGTCCTGTGGATGCACTCAAAGGCCCGAAAGTGATGACAAATTCACACATTTCGTCTTTAGGTAAGAGCCTTGTCCCTCCTTCCCTCCCTAGGGTTTTGACTCTGGGTAATGTCTCTACTTCTCTTGATATTTTTTTATCCCTCGCCCCACACTTGTCGGGCTGGCCTTTTTCTCCCACTTGTGCCTTAAGTTGGTCGTATGTATGCCAAAGGTTGGATGTTTCTTGAGGTAGTTTTGCATACTATTGACCCTTCCCTCTCCCTAGACCCTCTCTTGGAGGTATGGTCATTGTTCATGGCAAGGTTTCATTAGATAATTCTAAGGTACTAGAATATTCTAGACCTAATAGCCATACAAACCCCTCCTTCTTCTCTGGTTACCTTTGTTAATATTGTCAAGTCCTTAAATACTATGATGCTATCAGTGGAGGTGCCGCCTTAGACAAGGTTTCATGGTCTCAATCAAGACTTACGTCACATCTCTCTCCTACTCAACATCAAGCCAAAAAAGATACATGGACTCGAAAACAAGAAATTGAGGCCCTTAAATTCAAGAATGCCTTCTCTAAGGTGAAACCATGATCTTCTTATTGTTTAATTCTCATGGGGTTATGGGTGCCTCCAAAATGATAACCCTCAAGTGATTGGTTAAGTCCTACACTCTCGATGTACTTTTGATTCAAGCAACCATGTGTGATGGCTCCAAGGCCGTGGATTCTCTTTCTCATTCGATGAAGTACTGGTCCTTCTATTATCTAGACTCTGATGGCCACTATGGGGATCTACTGTTGGCCTGGAGTCCAAAATGCGAGGTCCTTTCTTCCTCGATGTTGAATTCAATATTTTTGGTGGAACTGGAAGCCCAAGAATTAGGTTCTTTTTTATGGATATCAACCTCTAAATATGTTACGTTGAAAAATATCCCTTATGGGAAGCACTATCATCTTTTGCAATCCTCTCAAGTGAATATATCATCATAGGAGGTGACCTCAACTTTATTTTTTCGCTCAAATAAGTTTGGGGTTTTCATCCCAGCAAGGACCCCCTCGAAGGGTTTTACTCTCACATCCTCGAAGTTAATAATCTAATTGATCTTGAGGCTCCTAAGATAATGACCACATGGAGGAATGGCATGAGAGGGGAGGAAGAAACATATAAAAGGATACACAGATTCTTGATCTTGAAATATATGCTAGATGAACCATTATGCATCAAATTCTGGATTGGAATTGGATGAATCTTAGATCGCCTCCCCATTCTATTGAAGTTGGAACCTATTCAACGGAAAATACATGCAACTTTTAAATTCAACCGCAAATGGTTACAAAAGGAGGAATATAGAAACCTAATCATTTCTATATGGATTCACGTCAATAATGAAGCCTTGGTTTCTTACATGGAACAGTTCCATGAGAATATTCTAAAAGTAAAAAAAGCGATGAAAGAATAGGTTTTAAAATTCAAAAAATGCTCCAAAGAAATGACCAAGGAGATTGAGTTGAATTCAAATTCCTTTTCAATTATAATATGTTTGGTATATTTTATGATCAGGAGGCTTCCTCCTTGAATACGTTTCTAGCCCTTGGACAACAACTTTTGTCTAAGGAGGAAGTAGAGGAAGTAACATGGAGGTTAAAAGCTATGTGGTCTGGCTAGCAGAAGGTGATACCAATACCAACATTTTTCATAACTTTGCCAATGAACAAAAAAACATTGACTTCATGAAAAAGAAGAGGTATCCACGAGCCATTTGAGTGCCATATTCAAAGAGTCACTTGGACACCTCATAGTGGAAATACTTGAGGTCCTCAAAGTCTTTCCAAAGGGTGTCAATGAAGATATGAATGCTTCCTTTGATGTAGAGGTATTGGAAGTCAATCTTGAAGAAACCATATTTTCCATGAACTCGGGAAGAATCCTTGGTCTAGATGGAATATCTACTAGTAACAACCACATTAAGTAAAAATGGGTTGATATACGTTGATCGACGCCATTAATTTTAAAAGGATGAAAAATGGCGTCGATCGACGTATGTCAACCACTTTTTACTTAATATGGTTGTTGCTAGTTGAGGGTCGACATGCCATGGGAACAACCATTAATATATTAATACCAATATAATACTAATGTATTAATTAATTATTAATGTAATAATGTATATTAATGTATTAATATATTATTAATTATTGTATTATTTAATTAATATATTAAATAATTAATAATTTATTAAAAATCTATTACTTAATATTGTTAAAGTATTATTACATTCATATGATTTCTAAATTTCTAACTTAATGTATTAATTACTAAATTAAAACATTAATTTATTAATTTAAATTACTTAATATATTAAGTTATTACTTAATATAACTTAATTTAAAATGTTCATTGGATGTAGCTTGGATGGTTGGGAGGAATGATTGTTTTTTTGGACAGAAACGATTATAGGAGACTTGTATTAATAACAGTGGACATGCCACTGGGGTTCAATACATCGATAGAGAGTTGCTTGTAAACTTGAAAGCATAAACCTAAAGGTCCTAACTCAGTACTAGTTCATGAACACAAAGACTATTTCAGCGAGCCTGAACGGCTTTGCATTATTACTTCACTTCTAGGGTGGGCGTTTTTTTTTCTCTTTGACACTGTTTTCCATTCATTGATCTGGTCCATAACTTGGCCTTCCGTTGAGCCTAAAGCGTCTTCCATATCAGCTAAGTCTACCCAACTTGAGGCCGGGGGATATTGTTGGCTGGGCAACTTGGGAGAGTCTTCTGCTTCCCCCTTAGAAGGGGGTTTGATTTTGTCTTCAGCTTCTGCCTCTTCTGCCACTTCAAGGGTCTTACTTTCAAAACGCAGTTCCGCTGGTACCCCCTTCCACCAGGTGGGCTTGGATGACCTTTTTTTCCCCGGTGGTTTTCCACAGTTACGGGCTAAGTGCCTCGTTTCGAAGCAGTTCCTACTCCAGAAGTTGAGATTCTCATAGTCGATTTATTGGGTCCTTGAGTATTCCTTGCCTTGAAGAATAATTTCAGCTCGGAAACCTTTGGAGAAATCCATTTCCACACAGATTCGAGCGAAGGTGGAGCGGGTTGGCTTGGAGTCCGGACTTCTGTAGAGGAACTTGCCGAGTCCATTGCCAATCGAATGAAGAGTTTCATCTCCCCAGAAATGCAGGGGAAAATACGGAAGTCTCACCCAGACTGGGGCTGAAGAGATATAATCCATGGAGGGGTCGAAGGCAGGGGTCCATAGTTGGATGGACAGGCCTTCTCTGCCCGAGAACCATGGCCCGGAGTTAAACACTTTATCTTTGTCACTTGTAGAGTCAAAAACTACAACAAAAAACCCTTTTGCACAAGGGCAGGGGATGACTTCTCCATCTAAGAGCGGGCACCTTTCGGCGGAGATCCAGGAGATTAAATCTGGAAGAGAGGGCCAAAATCCATTGAATCTGCAAACTAGAGCATGCTTGATGTAATGACGAGCATGAGTTAAGGCCTCTTGCGGCATTGGAATCGAAACTGTCGGAGCTTCAGGAACTACTGCATACAGCTCGGAGGGGTGACCTTGGAGAGATGCAACCTTCGGGACCGATGCATGCAGGTCGGAGAGAAACCCTTGATGAAAAGCCACCTCTTTGAAGGATAGGGTCGGCACCAGAACTGTCGACGGAGCTCCCTGGGATTCACCTGCCAGAGAAGTCGGCCCACAGGAGGAGGTCGCAGCCAAGGGAGGGAGGCGCGTAGCCATTGCCGTGGCCTTTCTAGGAGATGCGCTACCGTGATGGGCCGCCAAAGAAAACTGTTGCCTCGACGAAGGAGGGCGGGAGAGGAGGCCCGTAGCCATTGCCGCGGCCTTACTAGTGCCACCGATATTTGGAGACGAAGGGGTCGCCATTAGAGAGCTACAACAGTAGGAGACACCGGCCAACGGACTTCGAGAGAACCAGGAGCTCGGTTGCAGCGTTAGGGTTCTTCTAATATTATGGACAACTTGAAAACATAATTTGTTAGTGTGTTGGGAGGAATGTTTTCAAGTTGTCCATAATATTAGAAGAACCACGAGCTCGGTTGCAGCGTTAGGGTTCTTCTAATATTATGGACAACTTGAAAACATAATTTGTTAGTGTGTTGGGAGGAATGATTGTTACCCTCCCCACCCAAGTTCAATTCCTTGTAAGTGACATGTTATACCCTTAAATGGGATGTTTTGAAATACCCGCCCTCCCTATGTTCTCAACCACATGAGAAAGAAAAAAAAAAATTTAATAATATTGTAATGTATTCATATAATGTCTAAATTAAAGTATTAATACATCAATATACATTGTAGTGTATATATGTAAAATTAGTAATGTATTAATTAATTAATTAATGTTATTAATTGAATATATTAAAAAATATTAATGTATTCAAATATACATTAAAATATTACATTATTTAAAGTAATAATAAGTTAACTAAGTATTTATAATCCTTTAAAGTAATACATAAATAGAATATTGATACATTAATAAAGTAGTGAAACATTAATAATGTATTACTATATTATATAAATAATAGCTTATAATAATGTATTAACTCATTATTATAATGCTGAAATATATCATAATTAATATATTTATATATTATTAATTATTAATACATTAATTAAATAATAATATATTATAATAATGTATTTATAAATAATTATAATGTATTAATACATTATTATGTTAATGTATTAAAGTATAAATAAAAGTAATATATTAAAGATATTAACATATTGATGAATTGAAAGTTAACTAGTATATTAATTGATTAATATATTAATATAATATCTAAATTAAAGTATTAATATATATTGTAATGTTCAAATGTAAAATTATTATTGTAGTAATTTATTAATGTTAATAATAGAATATATTAATAAACAACTAATACATTAAAAAAATATTAAAGTATTTCAAAAAATATTAAAGTATTATTAATAAATTAATAAAGTTATACAATAATAACATAATACATTAATAAGGTAATGATACATTAATAAAGTAATACTAATGATACATCAATATTGTAATAATACATTACACAAATTAATACCATTACTAATTATTAAATTGCTAAAGTATTTATACATTAAACACTAATAACTTAATACATTAGTAAAGTAATAATACATTAATAAAGTAATGATATATTAATAAAGTATTCATATATTAAAAAAATGCATTTATAAATTAGTATAATATATAAATACATTATAATTAATATATTTATATATTAATAAATAATATGTTGCTATCGTATTAATACACGTATTAAATTAATACATTAATAAATAATTTATTAATGTCAATTGTGTTTAGCTTGAATGGTTTCCAAGAATGATTGTTATCCTTCCCACCTGGGTTCAATTCCCATAAATATAGCAAGAAATTGTTATTTCAAAGTATTAATAAGTTTTAATACCCACTAAAATCTTAAAAAGGTATTAAAGTTTTAATATTACATTAAAGTGATAAAGTAAAAACACATTATTACATACATACAAAATATTAACCATGACCATGACAAACTATGATACCAAGGTTTACCATGATTATGACTATGGTTGAATTTAATCATAAAAGACCACAAAAAAACATGCCCATGACTATTGGTGGTGTGTGTGTACATGTGTACTGGAAATGTTCATCACAATGTGATGTTGGGAGATATATTTATGACAGTGGGAAAATCTATTTTCATGTGATATTGAGAGATCTTTATCATCATGCAACATTGGAAAATGTTTGTGACATTGTGATATTGGGAAATGTTTATGGCAGTACGACATTGGGAAATGTTTGTGACAATGTGACATTGAGAAATGTTCATCACATTGTGACATTGAGAAATGTTAGTAACATTACGATGTTGGGAAATGTTCGTTAGAAGTGTGGTTGAAGTTGGGAATTTTTTGTCAACATTCCAATGTCGAGAAATGTTCGTCACATTGCGATATTGAGAAATATTCATCAATTTGCGACGTTGGGAAATGTTCGTCAATTGCAAAGTTCTGAAATATTCCTCACAATGAGATGTCATGAAATGTTCTGACATTGCGACATTGAGAAATGTTCATCACATTGTGACATTGGGAAATGTTTGTCACATTGCGATGTTGGGAGATGCTCGTCACATTGCAATGTTGAGAAATGTTTGTAACATTGTGATGTTGGGAAATGGTCATGCCAATGCAAAATTAGTAAATGTTCGTGACATTGCAACATTGGGAAATGTTTGTCACAATGCAACAATGTTGAATGCTCATCACATTGCAATGTTGGGATATGTTCGCTAGAATGGGACGTTGGGAAATATTCGTGACATTGCGATGTTAGGAAATGTTCATCACATTGTGATGCTAGTGAATGCTCATCACATTGTGACGTAGATAAATGTTCATCACATTGTGAGGTTGAGAAATGTTCATTACATTAAGATGTTAGGAAATGTTCGTCACATTGCAATGTCGGGAAAATTTCATCACAATGAAAATTGCAATGTTGGGAATTATTCCTAAGAACAGGATTTAATGAAACACTCGACACATTGTAAAATCATCTTTTACTTTTGTGATGTTGGGAAATGGTAGTCACAATGAAATGTTGGGAAATGTTTGTCATGTTGTGACGTTGAAAAATGTTCATCACATTGCAACGTCGAAAATATTTCATCAAAAAGCATCATACTTAATAAATCATTGCAATGTGAGTTGAGGAAACACTCGACAAATTGTAGAATCATATTTTATTTTTCGGACGTTGGGAAATTGTCATCACAATGCAATGTGGGGAAATGTTTTTCACATTGCAACATTCAGAAATGTTTTCCACACTATGACGTTGAGAAATGTTCATCACATTGTGACATTGGGAAGCAATCATGAAAATGCGACATTAGGAAGTGTTCATGACATTGGGACATTGGGAAAGGCTTGTCACAATGCAAAATTGGGAAATGTTCGTCACATTGCGATGTTGGAATATGTTCGTCAGAATGTGATGTTGGGAAATGTTCGTCACATTGCGAAGTTGGGAAATGTTTGTCACATTGTGACATTGAGGAATTATCATCACATTGCAAGGTTGAGAATTTTTTTTCACATTTGCAATGCTGGGAAATGTTCATTACATCACAACGTGGGGAAATTTTCATCAAAATGGAATGATGTGAATTATTCATCATGATGCGAAGTCAAGAAACGATCGACACATTGTAGAATCATATTTTACTTTTGTGGCATTGAGAAATGGTCGTCACAATGCAATATCGGGAAATGTTTTTCACATTGTGACGTTTAGAAATGTTTGTCACATTGGGGCATTGGAAATTTTTTATCACATTGAGACGTTGGGACATTTTGACGAAAATATCCCAACAATGGAATGTGATGAAAATTTCCCAATGTCGCATTGCGAGAAACATTTCTCAATATCGTGATATCATGAACATTTCCTAATGTCGCATTGTCATTAACATTTCCCGACCTCGTAATGTGATGGACATTTATCAATATTGGGTAATGTACACCACGTTATGACAATGAGAAATGTTCATCACATTGTGGCGCTAGGAAATGTATACTAGATAACAAAATATCGTAAAATATCTTATCCCTAGCATCACTCATGAAAATTCCTCCTCCAAAGTATTGTCCCCCAATATCCTATGAGGACTCTTGTTCTACACATATAATGTCGTGTTACATCCCTATGCCCAATTAAACATAGGAAACTCCTGGTCATGTATCATAGCCCTAGAAAAACTTATGATGGATCGATTATTTCTCTTTGCAACCCCGTTTTGTTGAGAATTGTCTAAGAGCACCCTCTTGATACTTACCTCCTTGCAGAAATCCTTGAAGGAATTGGAGGTGTAGTCTCCCCCATTATCTAACCTCAATACATTGATCTTATTTCCCGTCTAGTTGTCCACCTAAGCTCTACACTCCTGAGACTAACTGAAGACATCATAGTTGGTATTCATAGAGAAGGTCCAGGTTTTCCTGGAAGAGTAATGAATAAACACCAGATAATATGATGCTCCCTGCATTGATGTTACTAACTTCAACCCTCCCACCCTCTATTTCTCTCTCTCTTTCCCCTCCCCCTCTCTTCCTGAATCTCTCCACCTCCTTCCCTCTCCCCCTCCCTCACACCCCCACCTCCATCTCTCCCTCTCCCCCCTTCCCAATAATGGTCGAAGTTTCCTCAGACACACAATTTTATTAATAGGAAAAGAAATTACATAAGAAACATTACAAGAGTTTACATCCCAACAACTCAATACTCTTGTAATGAGCTATATATAAGCTAAAAGTCCTAACAAACTCAAGATATGGATCACTTATCAAATAAAAAAGTTTCCATTTACAATAAATGTTATCTTAACAATCTTAAAACAAATCTCCTAATTTAGAGCCTAAGATATGACACCTCTCTAGAGTCATATCTTTTACAACAATAATGTATCTCTAAAAGTCTACATTTATTTATCAAATATTTTAGATTATTAATTTAATATTCTAAATTAATAATATTTTTATTCTAACTTTATAAACTATGATAATTATATTTTGGATTATCTAACATTCCCCCCTATGATCCAAAAATACATTACAACAGATACCAAGTTCATCCCTGAACTTAGTAAATTTTATTCTCCCAAGAGGTTTCGTGAAAATGTCAGAGATTTGATCTTCTGAAGGACAATAAATTGGCTTGATGACATCCTTTGCAATAAGTGATCTGATATGATGATACTTGGTGTCCACGTGCTTTGTCTTCGAATGAAAAACTAGATTCTTGGCAAGCTTAATGGCTGACTGACTGTCGATGAATAATGATGTAGCTTCTGCTTGAGAAATGCCCAAGTCCTGTAAAATCCTACGTAACCAAACAATTTCACATGCTGCTTCCCATGCTGAGATGTATTATGCTTCTGCTATAGAAGTAGCAACTGTAGCTTGTTTCTTACAATTCCAAGATACTGTTGTGGAACCCATGTTCATTAAATAACTTGATGTTGATGCATGATCATCAATACTCCCTGCAAAATCAACATCTGAAAAACCACCAAGTACAAAATGTTTAGTCTTTTTGTAAAGAAGACCAAAATCTTTTGTTCCTTGGATATATCGAAGAACTCTTTTAGCTGCATTCTAGTGGTTGTCTCGTGGTTGTTGCATAAAGAGAGAAAGAATACTGATTGCATAAGATAGATCTGGGCGAGTGTTTGTCAAATAAATCAAGCTTCCAATCAACTATCTATAAAGAGTGTTGTCTACCAATTCCCCCCTTTCAAATTTTGAAAGTTTCAAGTTTTGTTCCATAGGGGTAAGAGATGGTTTACAATCCTGCATGCCAAACCGCTGAAGAAGTTCTGCTGCATACTTACTCTGAGATATGAAAATATGATGGGGACGTTGGAATACTTCAACACCAAGATAGTAGTGAAGGAGTCCCAAATCTGTCATCTTAAAACCTGCATGTAACTCCTTTTTCACCTGTGCAATATGATCATCATTGTTTCCTGTAATGAGCAAATC
>ML780072.1:436569-447380 GCA_009831015.1 Picea engelmannii
CCCCATAACTCTCACTCTCTCTCCCTCCCCCCCTCTATCTCTCTAACTTCCTCCATTTATTTATATTTTTCTCCCTCTCTCTCTCTCTACACCCCTCCGCACCCTCCAGCCCGCCTCTTTCTCTCCCTCCCTCCCTATCTTTGTCCCCCTTCCCTCTCTTCCCCCTAATATTTATCCCTCCTTCATTCATCCCCCCACCTCTCTCTCTGACACACACTTTCTCTTGATGTGCCCCTCTCCACCCCCGCTCTCTCTCCTTCATTTTTTTTCTCCTCTCCTCCTATGCCTCTCCCTTCTTCCCTCCCTTTCTCTATTCCTCCCCTCCCTCTCTCTTATTCCCTCCCTTTATCTATTCATCCCATCCCTCTCTCACTCTACCCCGCCCCTCTCTATCCCCCTTCTCTCTTTCCCCCACCCTCTTCTCTCTCCCTCTCTTCATCTCTCTCACAAGAACGTCCATTTTCAAAGGCTCCTAAATGCATGCTTCTACTAATGAATGCACCTCAAACATGTACATTTTTCAATAATGCATTGAAGACATATTTTTTAACAACATTTATCTAAGCATGCGTAGGATCAAATCACACATGTTCCTATGTGCAATGCTTCATCATAAATTTTCCTATATGGCACTTTTGCTCAAGAATGAATATAAACATTAATAATATCAAATTAATATAATAAAAAAATTGATCAAATATTTTAACTCCGAAAGTAAAGGGTCCAAAGCTATAGATTTTTCTTAACTAAATCATTTGTGAAAATTGAACCCCAAAGAATAACATTGATGATCCTAGACACTAAGATATACTGTTTATTTAAATGTCTAAACAAAACTAAAACCAAAAAAGAGGCTTTTGATAGTCAAGTAAGTGAGATCATGCAATGGGAATTGAACACGTTGATTGTCAACTAACTGACATCATGCAATGGTATTTGAACTCACGAAGTTGACCCAACATAATATATTATTAAATTGGATTATTGTGTGGTCCAATTATACTAAGGGTTTTATCATGCAGGATAGAACCTAAATGGTATGAGAGGGTTTCAATAAAACTAGTTGGAAAAAGAATAATATCAAAGAAACAGTCATTCTATTTGAAAAAATAACAAAAACAATATAATAATAAAAAAAGTATTCTACCAAAAAAAATAGTCTAAATAAAAAAATGGCAAATCCAAACCTCTCATTGTAGTCCAACTATTAACATAGAGCACTACCGGAAGACACTCCAAGTTCAATAGAGAGTTTTATCGAAGACAAACCTCAATTTTCTAAACAAAACAATAATAAAGAGGGATTTTGATCAAAACTATCATATGAAATTGAATTACCTATGGATAAAGAGGAATATTAAAATAAAATCTTTAAACCATATACATAATTTAATTAATTGACATTAATGGAGAGAGAAAAATAGAATTGAAGCAAATATCTATTAAACACACCACTCTAGGTCAAATATTTAAAGTAGAGGAAAAATGTTATAAAAAAACCTAATCAGCACAAATCAAATAAAATAACATTTAATAATTTAGAGTATAGGAAAAATATCTTCTTATAAACAAGGGTTCTTAGAAAATAAAAGGTTTAAATTAAAAGAATGTTATAAAAAAATCTCTAATCGAAATCAGTCAAATAAAATAACAAATCATAAAATTAATCAAATAAAATAACAAATCATAAATCCGAATCTGGCCAAAATATCTTTTACAACATATCTTTTACTAAATAAGAAATTTAGAAAAAAAATGTTATAAAAAATCTCTAATAAAAAGAAATCAAATAAAATAACAAATCATAATTCGAAATAAAAGGAGAATATATTCTCCGCTTAATTACTTTATCAATTCCATGGCTAAATGTTCCATCAAAATCTTTATTGCTCGCCTACATCAGAAACCAGAAACCATTTAAGGAGGAATGCAAGTTTTTAATAGCTATGCCATTCAATGGGATTCGAACTTGCAGCATTGAGGTTGTATAATTTATTATTAAATTAAATGATTATTCAATAGTGGAACCATTTAAGGAGGAATGCAAGTTTTTAATAGCTATGTCATTCAATGGGATTCGAACTTGCGGCATTGAGGTTGTATAATTTATTATTAAATTAAATGATTCTAGGGTATTATTCAATAGTGGTTAGGCCTACAAGGGATAATAAAAAGAAATGGTCATGTGTGCAAAGAGAAACTCATGATGATGCGTCATCACCGCAACAATGGTGTAATGGAAGGAAGGAATATAAACTAAGTTGAACGCTCTTGACCCAATTTAAAGCATAATGCAATGGTTATGTAGCGGGTTACCGTGAAATATAATATAAGCTCTTGACCCAATTTAAAGCATAATATAATGGTTATGTAGGGCGTTACCCACCAAATAAAAAAATCTGAAATGCCTGAGTAAAATATATATATATATATATATATATATATTATAAACTTAAAAATATCTTAAATTCATAATAAATAAGATAAAATTAAATTAAAAATAAATATATATATATATATATATATATATATATATATATATATATATATTTATATTAAAATAAGAGTAAATATTTTTTTTAATTTTGGAAATATTTATTTAATTCTACAAACTTTGTAATAAATTTAAATAACAAAAAAATACTTAAATCACAAAAGCCAAGATTGCGAGAAAATCATAATAAATGAAACAAAATTAAACTAAAAACAAAAGGAACGTAAACAATAAGAAAACCAAGAATAATTTAAAAATAAAAATAAAAATAAAAACCTTAATAAATGAACAGGAAAATCATAATAAATGAAACAAAATTAAACTAAAAGCAAAAGCAAAAGGAGCTTAAACAATAAGAAGAAAACAAAGAATAATTTAAAATTAAAAATAAAATTAAAAACCCTAATAAATGAACATAGAAGATCACTCAAGTTCAATACAGTGTTTTATTATTTAGACTAACAGATTTTGTTTATAATTAAACACATTATGGAAAGATCGGAAACAAACTATTCTTCCAACAAGCCAAATTAAACTATTCTTCCAACAAGCCAAATTAAATACTGTGGAAAATAAAAAAAGACAAGGAAATGTATCTCACCATCAGCCATATGAGAGTGAGAGGTCGATGTCGATGGAGGAAACCTCGTCCTTGATAAGATATCTTCAGCGCCATTCCATCTGATCATCATTGGCTGGAAATCAGAAAGTAATGAATGATTTTATGATAATTTTAAATTCTAAAATAAAGATATCTCAACAAGGATCTCAAATATCAATCGAAATTATAATCACTCACTCACAGATTGACAGATTTGAATCGAAATTATAATCAATCACTCACTCACAGATTGACAGACTTGAATCCAAATAATTATTGAGTTTCGGAAACAAACGAAAGAAATAAATCTACTCACCTCGCCATTAGCATTAAGAGAGGTTTATGCCGATGGATATCTGTTTATGCCGAGCTCTGGAGAAATCAGCCACATGAGAATGAGGCATCCAATACAGTTGGTGCAATATATATAGTAACCGAGGAGTTAGTTTCCTCCATTAAACAACACAAGAGCAGATTAAAGGCATAACAATGGTGTTGGTCCATAGAAGGTACGAAAATCCAGAGAAAGATGTACTGAGATTAATGGCGCCCTGTCTCATATAAAGTCAAAATTAATAGTATTAAAGTGGCAGGACAGGGTGGGACTTATATTTTTATTTTTTCAAAAATTATTTATTTTGAATTTATAAATTACTTATAAATATTTGTTTACTTTTGAATTTAATTTTAACCTTTACCATTATAAATAATTTTGTTTTTTCATCTTATTTAAAAATGAGAATATCTAATTAAAAATTATAATATGGCTAAATTTTATTGTTTGAGAATACAGAGTCGCTCCGAGGAGGAGATTTCTCTCGGGAAGCCACTAGAGTTTCCCTGCATCTCTGAGGGGCCAATCGTATACGAAATCCACCTGCTGACGTGTTCTCTGATCCCACATTCCCAGACAGGCTTACTCCATAGCAGCAAACTTGTGGCTGGTGAACGCCAAATGGTTTTGGCTGGTGTAGAAAGTGAAATGTGGTTATAAAATGAAACACACTGCTGTACATGGTATGACATTACCAAACCTGTCAGTTTTGTAAATATTAAATGGTTTTTTTCTATATTCACATCTCTCCACTATATAACAAAACTTTAATTTTTGTTAATTACTCTTAATTTTTGTTAATCACTCAGATGTGCAGGTCGCCACCATAATAAATTTTAAATATGATCAAGTAAAAGTAAAAAAAAAACATGTAAATGGATGTCTTTATAACAGTGAGAAAGTTAGCTGTTGAAATCACAACCATTGATTTATTGGGACGACTAAAAATATTCCATCAATATTTAATATTGTCCATAAAAAACTGATTAAACACTAAAAACCTATTAAATGTGCCATTATCAATAGGTATACGCCATTTCTACATAAGAATAAATTATTAAAAAGTTATGATAAAGTTGTTTTGACAAAATCCATACCATTGTCAATTGTCAATGCAATTTGTCAAGTCAACATCTTCTGGATACATAGATTCATAAGCCAGCAATCTGGAAAAAATGTTGAGAAGACACTTGCAACGTTTGTCTCTCAAATCCTTGTTAGAAACCCAACCGTGTCGTTAATGAAAGCGAGATCGCCCTAACACGGGATGAGTGCACGACACATCGAGCTCGACCAACAAAACCTGCAAGAACAGCCGACGGCGGAACCCTTTCGCGGAAAGGACATCTGCGAAAAGTGTGCTCCTCTTTAGGTTTTGTGTCGATAGCATGATTTTTGGATGCTCTTCGTAGAAACCGTTAGTGTCTGTGAAGAATCGAATCCTCGATGTCACGGTAGCCTCCGTGTACTCCGTCCTGGAATGGGCAAGCACCGTGAAACCCTACTTCACCATGATTTTCGCCATAAATAACTATAGTTTGAAAGTCATACAATGCCCATATTTAATGCATTTTCTTCTTCGTATTCAAGGGGCCCTCAGGCGCTCATTGCTCTGATTCTTGAGAGCCTCCAAAGGGCGGACCGTGTGGGGATTTGAGGTTGGATTCCGAGGCGTTTTGGGGAAGGGAGTTCTATGAGAAGAGACCTTGGCATGAGTGGGCAACGCTGAAGCAAATCAAGTGAGTCCTTAATCAATATGGCAACTCTTATTATAATCAAAATGAAAAAAATGGGCTCGCATTACTATGATGACAACAAGATAGAGGTTGGTATAATTCAATTTAACATTTTCGGTTCTAAGAATTGATTGTGTCGTAGATTGTGTCCTATCTGATAGAGTTGCTGCATTGTCGATATTAATTTTAAGAAAAAATTGTGAATAATTGATAAATTCCCTGGTTAGTTGGTTAGTAGGTGGAAAAACTTTCACCTATTCTTTCTCTCTAATTTATTATCAAGAACAAATGATGGATATAAATTTTAACCAATAATTAAAGCAATAAGAAATTGACAAATTTTAGGTTAAATAATTAGGAATCGTCCTCTCGAGCTTATCTAGATCACCCACTAATAAGAGTAGAACGGCATATTAGGGTTAGGATTTAGAATTTATATTAGGGTTAGGATAACATTAAAGTTAGGGTTTTATAATTCATATTAAGGTTAGGGAAAGATTAAAGTTAGGGTTTTAGAATTCATCTTTCTGTAAAGAGAAAAGAGGGAAAGAGAGATCTTCAAATTTAATTTTTATGGTTTCAAAATTTTACTTTAATTTTTAATATGATTTAAATATCATTTAATTTTAAAAATTTTAAGATGGTTAAATTCTTTTCCTACCTTAAATTTGTAAGAGATTTATTTTAACTCAAAATCCTTTGACTACTAAGATTAAATTGTAAAAACTAGGTAAAGGAGGGTGCGTGAAGACAATGACAGGTTAAACAATAATAGGAACTTGTAAAAACTAAGTAAAGGATGGACAATCAATTTTGACACTTGTCATGAACAAATTATGTTTTTGATTTTATGGGTCATCCTCTCTAGACCAATGCTATCATTTTGGCACAAAGAATGTTTGGAGTTTATCGAGAACAATGTTTATTGGGATGGAAGAAGGATGGAATGTTTAACCAAAATGAAGATGGGCATGGTTGCAGGTGTTGGTTGACTTGAAGGATGGCCTGTTGGAAGAAATTGAACTCGTCATAGAGGGTTGGGCATAGTTTGAAAAGATGGACTATTGGGGAGTCTCGTTTAAATGCTATGGTTTCCATTAGATCGCGAACACTTTGCATATATGCCCATCTCGGTTCAGGAAACACTTGCCTCCCAAAAAATGTGGAAACCGAAGGTGGATTCTCCTTTTGCCGGTGAAGGAATCATGATTCTTGAGGAGGTTCCAATGTGGACTAGTCCTGTGGATGCGCTCTAAGGCCCGAAAGTGCTGACAAATTTGCACACGTCCTCTTTAGGTAAGAGCCTTTTCCCTCCTTCCCTCCCTTATGTTCCTAGGGTTTTGAATCTGGGTAATGTCTCTACTTCTCTTAATATTTTTTTGTCCCTCACCCCCACACTTGTCGGTCTCGCCTTTTTCTCCCACTTGTGCCCTAAGTCGATCGTATGTATGTCAGAGGTCGGATGTTTCTTGAGGTAGTTTTGCATGCTATAGACCCTTCCCCTCTCCCTAGACCCTCTCTTGGAGGTACGGTCATTTTTCATGTCAAGGTTTCATTGGATAATTCTAACGTACTAGAATATTCTAGACCTAATAGCCATACGAACCCCTCATTCTTCTCTGGTTACCTCTGCTAATCTTGCCAAATACTTAAATAGTACGATGCTATCAGTGGAGGTACAACCTTAGACAAGGTTTCATGGTCCCAATCAAGACTTACGTCACATCTCTCTCCGGCTCAACTTCAAGCCAGAAAAGATGCATGGACTCGAAAACAAGCAATTGAGGGCCTTAAATTAAAGAATGCCTAATCTAAGGTGAAACCATGATATTCTTATTGTTTAATGCTCGTGGGGTTAGGGGTGCCTCCAAAATGATAACCCTCAAGTGACTCGTTATGTCCTACAATCTGGATGTAATTTTGATTCAAGAAACCATGTGTGATGGCTCCAAGGCCGTGTATGCTCTTTCTCATTCGTTGAAGTACTGGTCCTTCTATTATCTAGACTCTGATGGCCACTATGGGGATCTACTGTTGGCGCGGAGTCCAAAATGCGAGGTCCTCTCTTCCTCGATGTTGAATTCAATAATTTTTGTGGAACTGGAAGCCCAAGAATTAGCTTCTTTTCTATGGATATCAACCTCTAAATACATTACATTAAAGCAAATCCCTTGTGGGAAGAGATATCATCTTTTTCAATCCTCTCAGGTGAATATATCATCATCTGAGGTGACCTCAACTTCATTTGTTCTGTCAAATAAGTTTTGGGTTTTCATCCTGGGTGGGGGGCATTAATAGAAAAAGTTAAATCCCTTGTGGGAAGAGATATCATCTTTTTCAATCCTCTCAGGTGAATATATCATTATAGAAGGTGACCTCAATTTCATTTGTTTGGTCAAATAAGTTTTGGGTTTTCATCCTGGCAAGAACCCCTGGAAGGTTTTTACTAATCTAATTGATAATTGATCTAAGTTAATAATCTAATTGATCTTGAGGCTCCTAAGATAATGACGACGTGGAGGAATGGCTTGAAATGGGAGGAAGGAACATATAAAAGGATACACAGATTATTGATCTTGAAATATATGATAGATGGACCATGGTGCATCAAATCCTGGATTGGAATTGGATGAATCTTAGATCGCCTCCCCATTCTCTTGAATTTGGAACCTATTCAACGGAAACAACGTGCAACTTTTAAATTCAACCACATATGGTTACAAAAGGAGGAATATAGAAACCCAATCATTTCTATATGGATTCACGTCAATGATGAAGCCCTGGTGTCTTACATGGAACAGTTCCATGAGAATATTCTAAAAGAGCGATGAAAGAGTAGGTTCTAAAATTCTTACAATGCTCCCAAGAAATGACCAAGGAGATTGAGTTGAAATTCAAATTCCTTTTCAATTCTAATATGTTTGGTATATTTTATGATTAGAAGGCTTCCTCCTTGAAAACTTTGCTAGCCCTTGGACAACAACTTTTGTCTAAGGAGAATATGTTTGGTATATTTTATGATTAGAAGGCTTCCTCCTTGAAAACTTTGCTAGCCCTTGGACAACAACTTTTGTCTAAGGAGCAAGTAGAGGAAGTAACATGGAGTTTAAAAAGCTATGCGGTCTTGCTAGCAGAAGGTGATACCTATACCAACATCTTTCATAACTTTGCCAACTAACAAAAAAAACCTTGACTTGATGAAAATAAGAGGTATCCACGAGCCATTTTAGTGTCATGTTCAAAGAGTCACTTGGATGCCTCATCATGGAAATACTTGAGGTCTTCACACTCTTTCCAAAAGCTATCAATGAAGATATGAATGTTTCAATTTTAAAAGGTTGAAAAATGTCGTCGATAAACCTATATCAACCACTTTTTACTTAATGTGGTTGTTGCTTGTTGACCACCCACATGCCATGGGAACAACCATTAATATATTAATACCTATATAATAATAATGTATTTATTAATTATTAATGTAATAATGTATATTAATGTATTAATATATTATTAATTATTTAATTATTTAATTAATATATTAAATAATTGATAATTTATTAAAAATCTATTAATTAATATTGTTAAAGTATTAGTACATTCATATGATTTCTAAATTACTAATTTAATGTATTAATTACTAAATTAAAACATTAATTTATTAATTTAAATTACTTAATATATTAAGTTATTACTAATATAACTTAGTATAATTATTTTAGTAATTTAAATTAATGTATTAATTTATTAATATAATGTTTAAATTAATACATTAATGTATTAAATTAAATAACACAACTTAATAAAACTTAATGTCTTAATATAACTTAATACAACTTAATATAATTAATTTATTACTTAATTTAAATTAAATTACTAACTTAAAATATTAATTATCTAAATTAATTAATGGTAATACATTAATATAATGTCTAAATTAAAGTATTAATACATTAATATATATTGTAATGTACAAATGTAAAATTAGTAATTTATTAATTAATTTATTAATGTTATTAATAAAATACATTTATAAAACATTAATATATTAAAAAATATTAAAGTATTCAAAAATACATTAAAGTATTACATTATTTAAAGTAATAATAAGTTAATAAAGTATTTATACTTCTTCAAAATGATACATAAATAAAATATTGATACATTAATAAAGTAATGAGACTTTAATAATGTATTGCTACATTATACATTATTAATACATTAATAAAGTATTAATATATTATAATAATGTATTTATAAATAATTATAATGTATTAATATATTATTATATTAATGTATTAAAGTATAAATTAAAGTAATATATTAAAAGATATTAACATATTGATGAATTGAAAGTTAACTAATGCATTAATTGATTAATATATTAATATAATTTCTAAATTAAAGTATTAATATATATTGTAATGTTCAAATGTAAAATTATTATTGTAGTAATTAATTAATGTTAATAATACAATACATTAACAAACAACTTATAGATGAGATTAAACCCACACAGGCTTCACCAAATGACAAGGCCTTTTACTCGTGTGAGGAGGACGACCGATCAACGCATTAAGACCACAACCTTAATGGACATAGATATCATACTCGTCCTTATCAACAACCTTGGAGGCTTTGTGATGTATTTGAAGGTTGCAGAGTCGAAGGATGAACCTTCAAGGTGTTGGTATAGAGACACCCTTTCAATAGGTATTTCGACAAGAGCTGTGTTTTTAAGCATGCCAAGAGTAAGGGGGCAGCCTCGTAGAGGCGTTGCTTGGTATGCAGCTGACTCACGTAGGAAGAGGCAAAAAAAAATTGAAAGAGCGTTGGCTCTAGCTAGCAGGAGGAGACCCACGAAGTCCAGAAGAATTGGAACGCCTCCCATGGCATATGTCGAGGAGATTACTCTGGAGGAACCTATCCAGAATTACTCAGAGAACCTCCTCTTTAGAGTTCCGGACAATTGGGCTCCCTCCGCTTGTTTCAAAAAGGATGCCATAACCACTACTCAAGAGAAACACATGGTCCCAGGGACACTCTAGCTGAGGAATTTACACCTTGCTTCATGGAGGAAGAGATACAAGAAGGCATATAAGGAAACATCCATTTCACAACCGGCAAACCTCCTGAGGAAATGGCGCAGTAGAATAGGCAGCGAAAGCACCATGATGAGGCCAACGCACAGATGAAAGATCCCCTCTCCTCCACTCCGCAAGACTTGCAGGACCAACCACCATTTCTTCACCTGGACCATCTGGAATTAATCTTCGATGTACGTAGCATGGTGGATGACCAAATTTTCAGGGCCATCCGCATCAACCAACGCCTTGATATGATTTACGCCAGCTACTCCAGCACTACCCCAAGACACCAATGCCCCACTTGCGCACAGGTCTACGCAATTCCAGTCAGACACGACAAGAATGAAGATGATCATGAGGACACTGGTTAAAAGGTTTTTCGGCATGCTCATAGTTAGAATCTTTTTTCTTTTGTTGCAAACCAGAGTTGTAGCAATGATAGCGGTAGCGTAGTGAGGAATAGACTAATAATGAAGTTGGCCATGCATCCCGGTTTCCTTTGAGCAGGATGAAAGCCTGAAATTTTGAGTTTGGAAAGTGGCATGGAATGGCCAGCTGTCTC
>ML780072.1:447449-489161 GCA_009831015.1 Picea engelmannii
AAATCTTAAAGTATTTCAAAAAACATTAAAGTATTATTAATAAATTAATAAAATTATACAAAAATAAAATAATACATTAATAAAGTAATAGTAATGATACATCAATATTGTAATAATACATTACACAAATTAATACATTAAAATAATGTATTAACCCATTATTATAATGCTTAAATATATTATAATTAATATATTTATACATTATTAATTAATATATTGCTAAAGTATTTATACATTAAACTAATAAAGTAATACATTAGTAAAATAATAATACATTAATAATAATACACTTATTAAATTAATACACTAATAAATAATTTATTAATGTCAAATGTTAATTGGGTTTAGCTTGGATGGTTGCGAGGAATGATTGTTATCCTTCCCACATGGGTTCAATTGCCAAAAATATAGAAAGAAACTATCATTTCAAAGTATTAATAAGTTAATAAAATATTATTAATTAACACATTAATAAATCACTAAAATATTAAAAGGGTATTAAAGTTTTAATATTACATTAAAGTGATAAAGTAAAAACACATTCATAATACATTATTACATACATACAAAATATTAACCACGACCATGACAAACCATGATACCAAGGTTGACCATGATGTTGACTATGGTTGACTTTAATCATAAAAGACCACAAAAAATCATGCCCGTGACTATGGGTGGTGTGTGTGTACATGTGTATTGGAAATGTTTGTCACAATGTGATGTTGGGAGATATTTCGCCGCATTGCAACAACTGGAAATGTTTATGACAGTGGGAAAATCTATGTTCATGTGATATTGAGAGATCTTTATCATCATGCAAGATTGGAAAATGTCCGTGACGTTGTGATATTGGGAAATGTTTATGACAGTACGACATTGGGAAATGTTTGTGACAATGTGACATTGAGAAATGTTCATCACAATGTGACATTGAGAAATGTTAGTCACATTACGATGTTGGGAAATATTCATCATAAATGTGGTTGACGTTGGGAAATTTTCGTCACATTGCGATGATGGGAAACTTTCGTCACATTGTGATATTGAGAAATATTCATCAATTTGCGACGTTGGGAAATGTTTTCCACACTTTGACGTTGAGAAATTTTCGTTACATTGTGACATTAAGAATAAGTCATGACAATGCGACATTAGGAAATGTTCGTGACATTGGGACATTGGGAAAGGCTTGTTACAATGAAACATTGGGAAATGTTCGTCACATTGTGATGTTGGAATATGTTCGTCAGAATGTGATGTTGGGAAATGTTCGTAGCATTGCGACGTTGGGAAATGTTTGTCACGTTGTGACATTGAGGAATTATCATCACATTGCAAGGTTGAGAAATATTTTTCACATTTGCAATGTCGGGAAATGTTCATGACATTGCGACATGGGGAAATTTTCTTCAAAATGCAACATTGGGAATTATTTATCATGATGCGAAGTCAAGAAACAATCGACACATTGTAGAATCATATTTGACTTTTGTGGAATTGGGATATGGTTGTCACAATGCAATGTCGGGAAATGTTTGTCACATTGCGACGTTTAGAAATGTTTGTTACATTGCGGTGTTGGAAACATTTTATCGCATTGAAATGTTGGGACATTTTGATGAAAATATCCCAACAATTAAATGTGATGAAAATTTCCCAATGTCGCATTTCGAGAAACATTTTCCAATGTTGCCATGTCATGAACATTTCCTAATGTCGAATGGTCATTAACATTTCCCAACCTCGTAATGTGATGAACATTTCTAAATATTAGGAAATGTACGCCACATTATGACAATGAGAAATGTTCATCACATTGTGGTGCTAGGAAATGTATACTAGATAACAAAATATCCTCAAACGTCTTATCCCTAGCTTCACTCATGACAATTCTTCCTCCAAAGTATTGTCCCCAATATCTTGTGAGGACTCTTGTTCTGCACATATAATTTCATGTTACATTCCTCTGCCCAATTAAACATAGGAAACTCTCGGTCATGTATGATAGCCCTAGAAAAAATTATGATGGATCAATTCTTTCTCTTTGCAACCCCATTTTGTTGAGGGTTGTCTCAGAGTGCCCTCTTGATACTTGCCTCCTTACAGAAATCCTTGAAGGCATTGGAGGTGTAGTCTCCCCCCTTATCTAACCTCAATACATTGATCTTATTTCTCGTCTAGTTCTCCACCTAAGCTCTACACTCCTGAGACTAACTGAATACATCATAGTTGGTATTCATAGAGAAGGTCCATGTTTTCCTAGAAGAGTAATGAATAAACACCAAATAATATGATTCTCCCTGCATTGATGTTACTAACTTCAACCCTCCCTCCCTCTATGTCTCTATCACTCTTTCCCCTCCCTCTCTTCCTGTATCTCTCCACCTCCCTCCCTCTCCCTCCCTCTCTCCCTCCCTCACACACCCACCTCCATCTCTCCCTCTCCCCCCTTCCCTATAATTTGACTTCTCTTAATATCTCCCTCTCTCCTGTTAAGGTTTAAGCTATTATTAGAGTTCTTTGCATTTCAATAGATACAAATATCATAAGATAGGATCACTGAGAAATACACAATCAAAAGAGACACATCATTTATCGTGGGAAACCCTCATGGGGGAGAAAACCGAACAAAAACTTCCTTATTATATATATACAATACAATGCCAAGAGATAACTCAAACAAATACAGAAAGTCCTCTCCCAAGAATCTCTCTCTCTCTCTCTCTCTCTCTCTCTGTTCTCCAACTGCAGCTCTGAAACTTGTATCACAATGAATAAGTGAGTGTGTATCTAAGTGAGGCACTAGCCTCCTTATTTATACAATTCTGGCACGTGTGGAAGTGTCTGTTCACTGGCAGATCGACTTCTCAATCTAGGTGGTTATAACCACCTTTAATATATTCTGGGGCCGACTTCTTATTCTACCTATTACAATTATATTTTGACCAATCCCCAAAAGGGGATTTGGTCCTTTACAATAGCTGACATGATCAATCCACAATGGGGATTGATCTAATGAATAATTCCACAATAATAATTAGAACACACTTTGCAGTTACATTATTTTAACACTCCCCCTTAACAAGAAGGGTATTCTTCATCAACATGAGGTGAGAGAGAGGAAAACATCATCAACAATATCAGGTGGGTGAGAGGACAACATCATCAATATCATCTTGGAACACTGACTAGTGTATATATAAATCATCAGAATTTTTTCTCATTGGCAACATCGTCATCCTAAAAGGAATGAAATCATCATCTACATCAATATGGATTAGTATAAAAATAATACATTATCATCACATCACGAGGCTGGTCACATCATCACAGCACGAGGCTGGCTCATCATCACAATACTGGACTAGATTTACATCATAGCTATCAAGATGGAAGCACAATACTCGTCTTTCTTTTCATCACAACAATCAAGCTGGAAGCACAATAATGGATTGGCTTTACATCACAACTATCAAGATGGAAGCAAAATACTTGTCCTACTTTTCATCACAACAATAAAGTTGGAAGCACAATACTCGTCTTTCTTTTCGTCATAGCTATAAAGATGGAAGCACAATACTCGTCTTTTTTTTCGTCACAGATATAAAGCTGGAAGCACAATACTCATCTTCATTTTTGTCACCGCTATAAAGCTGGAAGCACAATACTCGTCTTGCTTTTCGTCACAACTATAAATTTGGAAGCAAAATACTCGTCTTTCTTTTCGTCATAGCTATAAAGCTGTAAGAAAAATACTTGTATTTATTTTCTTCACAGCTATAAAGCTGGAAGCACAATACTCGTCTTGATTTTCGTCACAACTATAAAGCTAGAAGCAAGGTACTAGATTGGCTTTACGTCAAAACAATTAAGTTGGAAGCACAGTGCTAGACATATCTCAACATAACAACTAGACTAGCTTTACATGACAGCGATTAAGCTGGAAGCATAATACTAGATATATCTCATCACAACACTACTCCCTGTTTCGAGGAAGGTCCTTTCGGACTATACCAATATTATCTATAAAGTGCTCAAACTTTACACGATATAGAGGCTTGGTCAACACATTGACAACCTGTTCATCTATGCTAACATATTGGAGCTATATGGCTCCTCTCTACACCATGTCATGGATGTAATGATATTGGATCTCTATGTGCTTCGACTTGTCATGAAATACAAGATTCTTTATCATCTTTATGCAGATTTGGTTGTTACATAGGATCGTGGTTGCTTCTGTCTCTAGGTTTAATAGACTAGTCAATAACTTATGAATCCATATAATTTCGCAGCTGGCAGAACACTCAACAATGTATTATCCTTCCACTATACTTAGAGCAATGCTAGATTGCGTCCTACTCTTCCATGAGATCATGGATGATCCCAAACTAAAATAGCATCCTGAAGTGCTCTTCCTGTTAGAGACACTTCCATCCCAATCTGAATCAATGTACCCACTCAGTGTGAAATCATGATCTCCATCATAGCTGGGACCACAATCTAATGTACCCTTAAGGTGCCTCATCACATGTTTTGCAACAACTAGGTGAACATGTCTGGTTTATACTAGAAACTGACTCAAGGTGTTCATGGAAAAACAAATATCTGGTCTAGTGTTCGTCAGGTACATCAAAGAGCCAATGATATGTCTATACAACGTGGACTCAATCAATTTTGACGAAGTGTCGACCAGTAACTTCAGCTTCTCTTCCATGGATGTATTCATGTACTTGCACTCCAACATGTTGAATCTCTTCAAGATTTTGACTACATACTTCCCTTGGTTAAGGAAGATTCTCTCTGGACTCTACCATACCTCAAGACCTAAGAAATAATGAATTAGGCCAAGGTATTTCATCTCAAATTCTGAAGCGAGCTTCTTCTTACATTCGGTGATGGTCTTTTATTCTCTAGTTAAGAATAATTCATCCACATATAATAACAATATCACCGTCTCATGATTCATAACCTTGAAGTAGAGGTTAGAATCAGATTTACTCTTGGTAAATCCCAAGCTCGTCAGAAAATTGTCTATCCTGCCATACTAAGCTCTAGGAGCTTGCTTCAACCCGTACAGATCCTTATTCAACTTGAATACATGATTCTTCCCATTTTCAACTTCAAATAATTGAGTTTGTTCTATATACACTTCTTCTTCGATGACACCATTTAGGAAGGCTGTCTTTACATCCATCTGGTGCAACTTCCACTTCATCTTAGCTATAAGGGCTATGATGGTTCTGATCGAAGTGTATCTGGCTACATGAGCGAATGACTCTTCATATTCAATGCCTTCCTTTTGAGAAAAGCCACGAGAAACAAACCTTGATTTATACTTCTCAATACTTCCATCAACAACATGTTTTATTTTGAAGAGCGATTTGGAAGATACCACATCCTTACTCTTCGGTTTGGGAACTATTTCCCATACATCTTTCTTTATTATCGATTGGTATTCCTCTGTCATGTCATCTGACCATTCTTTATTCTAAATGAATTCTTAAAAGTAGGTACGATACTTCTCTAGAAGATCACGCATCAAAGTCGTATAATAGGAGAATGGCTTAGGTCTCTTGACTTGTCTCATCGTTCCTTCGAGAACACCATACTTCTCTCCATCTTAAATAAGCTCTCTAGCCCAAGCAGGCTTTTTGTTATGGGAGATCGTCATCTGAGGAGGTTCTTGAAATTCTACTATGTCATGATCTTCTATAATTTCCTCATCAGGGGAAGTTACGACTTCCCTCACTCGTTCTGCAACTCTGGGAACCTCCCTCACTGATTCTGCAACTCTGGGAGCTACATGTTCCTCTTCATATACTTATTCAATCTTGCATCTTCTCAATTTCTTGAGAACTACATATTCATCAAAGGTCACTTCCCTTCTTATCTCAATTTGATGGTGACCTGGTATATAAATCATGAAGGCCTTGTAGACCTCACAATATCCCACAAATATTCCCTTCTTTCCTAAGGGTTCCATCTTGTTTCTCTTCTCTTTCGGAATATGTATAAATATTGAGCAACCAAATATTTTGAGATAGCTTACCTTTGGCTTCTTTCCGGTGAACATCTATTCCAGGGTCTTGAACCCAAGTGCGCTATGGGACAATCAGTTTTGTACATATACGACTGTCATTGCCGCTTATGCCCATAAGCACATTGGAATATCTTGATCATGGATCATGGTCTTCATTGGTTCCATTATAGTTCTATTCTTTCTTTATTCCACACCGTTTTGTTGAGGATTATAGGGAGTGGTGAGCTCCCTCTTGATCCTGAAATCTTTGTAGAAGTTCACAAACTCTTTTGAGGTGTATTCTCCTCGATTATATAACCTGAGTATCTTAATCATTCTCTCAAAAAGATTCTCTATCAAGGCTTTGAATTCCTTGAATTTTTTGAAGACTTCATCTTTAGATTTCAAAAAATACACCCACTTATTATGAGAATAATCATCAATAAATGATACATAGTATACATACCCACTAATGGAGGATGATGGAATTGGGCCACACACATCTAAATGAATGAGCTCTAGGACTCTTATTTCTTTGTTGTCTCTCTTCGAAAAAGGGTTCTTGATGTTCTTCCCTTGTGCACATCCATTGCAAACACCTTCATGGTCAACCTTGAGTTTTGGTAGACCTATGACTGCCTTGCATATGTATGGTAGTGCCTTGTAGTTGATGTGGGATAATATTCTATGCCAAAGTTCACATGGATTCTCAATGGCGTGGGTCATGGCAGCTTTTGAATGACCCTTTAGCTTATACAAGCCACCTTATTTTTTTCCAATGATGATTGCTTCTTTTATGGTTTCTCCTTTAGCCCACATAAGAAATTCTCCATCTATAAAGGAAACTCTGAAGCCTTTATTTTCTAAAGCTGATATGGAGAGTAGGTTCTTTGTCAAACCTGTTACATAGAGTACGTCCTTCATCTTCATTGAGTTCCATGAGTTAAGTTTGTAGTTTGATTCTCCCACTCCCTTGATAGGGTATTGATAATCATTTCCAAGTGTCACTTTCTGAGAAAACTTCTTTTCGGAAATGCAAGAGAGAATATCTCTTTGACCTATCATGTGCTTGGAGGCACCACTATCAATGAGCCAAGTGTCCTCTCTAGGTGTTACCGATCCTGACAGGACCAATATTAAGACAAAGTCTTTAATTTGTTCTCTTAACATCCTTGTGGGTGGCTCTTCATATTCAACTGCATGGGCATGGTGCCTCTTATTTTTCCTTTTGTATTCTTCTCATGTTGCTAGAAAATATCTCACAAAATGTCCCATCTTGTCACAATGGTAGCATTGGACAAATGAGTAATCTCTTTCCTTTTGTTGTTCTTTCTTATGGAATCTCTTTGGTTGAGATTTGTTTTGGGGATGATACTCTTTATGAGTTTATTTCTGGAAGTAAGAATTCTTCCTTCCTCCTTTGGAGTGGGTAGCTAAGGCTTGATCATCATCTCTTGCTAGTAACACTTCTCGGTTATCTACTCTTGTTTCTTCTTGAATGCATTCATCCCATAGACTGTCAAATTTTAGTTTCTATGTTCTGGCACAGATCATTTGGATGAATGCATACCAAGGTCTTGTGAGACTGTTAAGGGTCGTTATTATAATTTTGTCTTCATCTATAGCATCTCTGATTACTTTTTTTTTTTTTCAAGTAAAAAAGGGGAGGATCCTGTTTATATTACTATTGCATGTTTACAGAGTCTAGTAGTGCCACCAATTGTCCCGCCTACTAAGAGGAAACCGAGAAAGTTGGCCTTAAGATTCCATCTGTCTTCAAACAAACAAAATTTTTCCAGGCTATCGTCCTGCTCGGAGGAAATCAGGATGCATAGACAAAATGTATTTAGTCCAATCTCTAACAACCTAACTGCTAACATAGCTAAAGTCCACTGCTAAGAGAAAATGCAAATTAGAAACATTCACATAAAATTTGGACCAAGTGACTTGCCATCATCATCCTTATTTCACCATCCTGCTGGAATCACATAGGCTTGCGCACACATAGGGCACTGTATTCGTGGGGATGCTTTGGAGTGTGTTCCATACATCATATCGAGGTAGTGGCCAACTTGAATGGCTTTGAATATTTGGTCATCCACCATAATGCGAGTTTAGAAGAGGATCTTGAGATGACTCTGATTGTTGTAAGGAGGATGGTCCTCCCATTCCTCCTGAACAGTCAAGAGGGGATTTGGCCCTTGAGAATTGGTTCCCTCCTTTTCTTCCATAGCTTTGTTGATCTGGCTTGCTGGCTGACTGTGTTGCTGGGTTACTGTCTCTCGGGGTAGTCCGCTTGTTGGGTTTGTTGTTTCGTCTCCACTTCCCGACACTTCTTCCTAGACGTAGCAGATTGTGAAGTCCTCTGCAAGTTCTTCTTCCTTGCGTCTATGAGAGGTTTTGGGATCTAGAAGCTTGGTCTCGATTCCAAAAGTTGTGGGGGGATTCCAATTGTCCGGGATGGTGAAGATGAGGTGTTCTGGACAGTTATGGATGGATTCGTCTCGAGCAGTCTCCTCCACATACGCCATGGGTGGTGTTTTATGTCTCCCATGTTCTCTGGTTTCCTGAGGAGATGCAAGAGCCAACGCTCGCTCAAATACATTCTTTCGCTTCCTGTGAGAGTCATAAGCATACCACGCCATGCCTCTGCGAGGATTTCCTCATGCTCTTGGCATGTGGAGGAGCTAAGCTAGGGCCGAGGGATTGATGGAAATATTATCCCTGCTCCAGCACCTCGCAAATTGAATTTGCAAATGCATCACATTACCAACCAGGCAACTGATAAGGGTGAGGTTGATTGTGACAGTGGCGGCCATTAAATTTGAGTGCTTAATGCTCTAGTGTGTCATTCCCTTCACGTGCTTGAGGGGACTCATCAATTGGGTATGACTGCATGTGCACCCTCCCAGCTTTAATGGTGAGAGGATGGGAGACGGTGGCCATTATTTATGGTGTTGCCCATCTCATTGCCACTTGGCCTACCTGCTCAACGTGGCACCCCATTCGGTGACATCTCTGATTACTTTTAGTTGTTCTTTGAATTGGGATATTCTGGAAAAATATTCTTAGATTGATTCTCCTTTCTGCATCCTTGTATTCTTGAGATGAGTTCTTAGATTCATCTTCCGGTTTATGTTCTTTCCTTCATATAGTATGCTTAGGGAATCAAAAATTTCTTTTAGATTCTTATTTGATGACACATAAGGGATCAAGTGATCTTTGATTGAATCTGCAATAATTATTTTGGCCCTTATCATGTCCTTTTGATTCTTTTCTTCATCTGCAACATCGTCGGGTTCCAGAAATTATTATTTGATGAATCTTGCTAGGTCATTCTCTTCAATAATGAGTCCAATCCTATACTTCCAGGCACATAAGTTTTCCACACCCTCCATCTTGTCAACAATCTTAGTTCTTGCAGACATCTTTTACCTGGAGCTAGGAAAATGACAAAAAATGAAAATGCTCAAAATCAAATTCTGAACTTACCAGGAGGTGCGCTTGGCTGAGGCAAGTATCCTGGTGTGTTTGGATCTGAGAAAATACAATTTTTAACCCTCCAAACTTTATTTATGGATTTATGAACTCGTGCTTCTAGTTTTCTGGTACTTCTGGTACTTTTGGTACTCTGGTTTTCTGGTACTTCTCATACTTTGTGAAACTAGGGTTTCACTTTCTGGGAGATCTATCCACTGAGAATTTGTGCTGAGGATTCCAATGTGATCCTTGAGGAAGGGCACACTATTCTAGATCATTTTAGGGCTGAAATACTTCATCAACAAAAATCCCTAATTTGCAAGTATGACAACAATGACATTTTTCTCTTTTCTCTTGTGAAAGATGCTCTCTTCAACATAGCTCTGATACCATGTTAAGTTTTAAGCTATTATTAGAGTTCTTTGCATTTAAATAGATAACAATAGTATAAGATAGGAGAACTGAGAAATACACAATCGCAAGAGACACATAATTTGTCCTGGGAAACCCTCATGGGGGAGAAAACCCAACAAAAAAATTCCTTATTATAGATAGACAATACAATGCCAAGAGATAAATCAAACAAATACAGAAAGTCCTCTCCCAAGAATGCTCCTCTCTCTCTCTCTCTCTCTCTCTCTCTCTCTCTCTCCAACTAAATCTCTAAAACTTGTCTCTCAATGAACAAGTGAGTGTGTATCTAAGTGAGGTTGTAGCCTCCTTATTTATACAATTCTATCATGTGTGGAAGTGTCTCTTCACTGGCAGGGCTGACTTCTCAATCTGGGTGGTTATAACCACCTTTAATATATTATGGGGCCTCTTTAATATATTTTGGGGCTGACTTCTTATTCTTCCTATTACAATTACATTTTGACCAATACGCAAAAGGGGATTTGTTTCTTTGCAATAGCCTACATGATCAATCTGCAATGGGGATTGATCTAATGAATAATTGTGACATCCCCAAAAATAAAGTATTTTTGAAATTTCAAATTTGTTAGAGAATTATTTATGTTTTGGTAAATTCGAATTTGGAAAATTTTTGCCATTTATGGCAATTCCAAATTTCAAATTTAATAAATTGTAATTAATTATTATGAATGTTGGGTGGAGTCCTAATTTGGCCCAGCTAACTAGTTGACCATGACACTTGTATGTAAACAGAATATTGTTTTATTTATTACGGGAGGACAAATGGAAGAACCATGTTAAATTCATATGACCATGAATCCATGAGTGGGGAACATGTTGGAACTACCTCTGGGCTGATTATTACAAGTGGAAAATCAAGGATTTGGCCATTGGTAGCCCCTGAAAATCAGGGATTTAGAAAGCTGATAAAATTCCCAAAGGAGGGAAAATACCTAGGCAAGAATATATTTGATAAATAGCATATGTGAGGAGGCAGGATGCTACCTAGTATGCTGGGGAAAAGAGAAGGATAGAGAGTACTTGTTGTTACGAACACTAATTTTTTAGTGTGAGGCAAGGAAGAGACTGTTGTGAAAGGAAGACATTTTTGAAGAGGAGATTCCAAGTTTTCCCTCATGGATTCATGGTAAGGCTAGGGGGTGAACTGGGCAAGTGATTTTGGTTGCCCTATTCTATGGTTGGGAGGAACGTTGTTGTTCCATTTGTCTTCCCACGAATTGGTTCAGATATGTCATTATTTCCTCCTCTGTTTGCATGATTATACATATTTGAGATAACGTATCTGCTTATACGAAAGTGAAATAATTCCCGTGGGTGAAATTTTCTCATTTGTGAGAAATTTATAATAGATGACCCAATTCTAGAAATGTGCCCTGTAATTAAAACTTTAAGAAGAATTATATATGTATCAATGAACTTGAAAGAACATATCTATTTACTGGTATACATCTAGTTCTATAATTAAATTTTTTAGGAAGAATTATATATGTATAAATGAACCTGAAAGAACAGATCTCTTTACAGGTATACATCTAGTTATGTAATTAAATTGTTTAAGAAGAATTATATATGTATCAATGAACTGGAAAGAACAGATTTATTTACAGGTATACATCTAGTTCTGTAATTAAATTCTTAGAAAGAATTATCTATATAGTTGAACTTGAAAAACTAGAGCTAGTATAATTGTTGTGTATTGGATAGCTGAAAGCTAAAAGGATCGAATGGGTAGAAACAAAGATAGGAAAAATTTCCCCAGTTTAGTGTTACACTTCGATCCGTCTTTAGTTTTGTTTTGAAACTTTCTCGATATCTAAACTCGAATAGAACCGGAACGATGGAGTATATAGGAATGGCCATAACTGAGGGATAAAAGTCAACCTAAATCTAATTTCGGATGATATAATTCTACGAATTTTCTATTACAATGATGAAAGGTTATGTATGATGGTATCCTACCATAGAAAAGTAAATAATGATTTCGAACTGATATAATATTGATGCATGACACAAATAGAATATATACAACATCTTATATATGATTTGAACTGTAGCTATTGTCTATACAAAGGTAGGATATTTCAACTCGATTCCATCGAGAGTCTTGCTTACAAAAACAAAAGTTCTTAAAATTTCATGATTGTAGTATTACTACGCTTTAGGGAAAACAATTGTAAGATTGTAAGACATCCTTTAATCTCTTTATTCTTCACATTTTTTGGGAGAATATTTAGGAAATTACAGAGTGGACCCAATCTATTCTGAAAATGAAATTGTTAGAAGGACAAGAATCGACAAACTCAAAAATCTAGAGATGTGAAACCCTCTTTCTTGAATGATCACTATTGGATAAGTTCAAAAGACAAGAACTACATTAATGAGACATTATTCATAAAGGTAATAGTAAAATCAAGAAATGATGGTTCCTGTAGCTTTCAAATAGAGATTCTTGAGTACATTAATTTGTAGAGGTAACAAACAGAACGCTGAGAATAATTTTCTGAAAGCATTTCCTTAAACCAACATGTTTCCCTTTGATGATAAGTATAACATATTAAAGAATTACCTTGAACAGTAAACTTGGATTTAGTTTCGCCAATTTTGGTATTTAAATAACAGTTTATTTCCCTACACCATGCATGACTACACCCACTCCCTTAAATGGAACATTAAAAAAAAAAAACAAATCAGGTTTTAACCCTCAGACATTCTATAGAGGAAATCAGAGAATGGGAAATGTTACTTAATATCAAGAGAAATTTACGAACATAACCATGGCCTCCATTCTTCGGAACTGAAGAGCTAGTTTGAGAGCCACTACATGGAACCCGAGTACCTTTTTGCACGATGGTTAGGGGCTGACCCCTGATTCATATAACCCATGGGTAGTACCTAGCCCTGGGGACTACCTTTGTTACGACAACAAGATTACTTTAAGTCTGATCGAATCCACTTACCAAGTTATTAAATCAACAACTCCCTCCTCTCCTTCTCTCTGTGATTCATCTCCTAATCTGTTTCATGTGATATTTCCAACTTATGAGATGATCATGTCAGTCATGTATTTGGAAGACACTCCATTGGACGATGGACATCATCGTTCTATTTTCTTCCTAGAAAGAGACACCATAGAGAGTTACCAATGGATTTCGACTCTGTCGGCCATTGTTGTTGTTTCTTCAGTTTCCGAGTCAACACACGATGTTTTATATGAAGGGAACTTGAGTAAAATTTCACCTACCATCCCTCTCGACATATCCATTAAACCCATATTCATGGAAAATGTTCATGTAGGAGCCTCATGTTCTGTTGATGAGGTCTCCACTTATAAATCCCTTTTCCAAGAATTTTGTGATGTCTTTGCATGGAGTTATGAAGAAATGCCTGGTATTGATCCTGATATCATTGTGCATGAAATTAAGACATATCTAGATGGTAAACCTGTTTGGCAGAGAATTTACCTATTCCATCCACATAAGGCCACTGCTATGAAGCTTGAGGTTGAAAAAAATCTTAAAGTGGGATTTATCTATCCTGTGGCTTTGACTGATTGGGTATCCAATATCGTTATACTAAATAAGAAACAAGGTACCATCCACATTTGTGTAGATTATAGGGACATAAATAAGGCTTTTCCTAAGGACAATTACCCGACCCCTTTCATTGACCAGATCATTGACAACTGTGACGATAGTGAAATATTCTCTTTAATGGATGGTTTCTCTAGATATAATCAAATTAATATTTTACCCATGGACCAACACAAGACCACTTTTATTTTCCCTTGGGGAATATTTGCTTACCAAAAATTAGCTTTTGGTCTCAAGAATGTTGGCGTGGCTTTCCAATGCACTATGTCTTATGATTTTCATGATATTAAGAACATTGTGTAACCCTATCTTGACGATCTATCGGTGCATTCCATGCGTCACCAAGATCACCCGACACATTTAAGGGCCATTTTCATAGACTGACCTTATTATTATATCCGCTTAAACCCACAAAAATGTGTTTTTTGTGTGGAGTCTGATCGACTTCTTGGTTTTATCGTGTCGATAAACGAGATTCGAGTAGACCCATTGAAGTTTGAGGCTACCCTTAATCTACCTCCTCCTTCCACACTATGCCAACTCCAAAGTTTGCAAGGGAAGGAAAACTGTTTGAGTCGTTTCATCCATAATTACACTAAAATGATGAAAGGATTCACTTCTCTACTCAAGAAATGTTACGAGTTCATATGGGATGATACTGCACTCAAATCTTATGAATCTTTGAAACTTTCCTTAATCCTTACACCATTATCGTTTCCCCCTAATTATAGTCGATACTACTTCCTCTACTTAGCTTCTTTGGACTCTACTATCGCTATGGTATAAGTCCAAGAGGATGATTCACATGAAGAACATGTGATATACTATTTGAGTTGGAGTCTCATGACTACCGAGATGAAATACCTACATGTGGAGAAACTGGCCTTGGAAGTTGTTCAAGTTGTTCAATGTTTTCATCATTATATCTTATTACGCAAAACCACTATTATTTTTTATTGCAACCCTATGCAACATATCCTTACTCAACAATTTCTAGGGGAAAATTAATCTAAATGGATAGTTATTCTCCAGGAGTTTGACTTGGCATTCGAATGCGCCAAGTCAAATAAATCTTTGGTTTTCGCCGAACTAAGATGTGACCTTCCCTCCACTGACACAGACAATCTGGCAGAAGATTCCTTACCTGACAAATCCCTTTTTCTAATCAGTTTTGATGACATATGGTATGGAGATATCATTATTTATCTCCAGACTCAAACTTTTCATCCCGACCTCTCTAGTACAGATCATTGTCGCATATGCTATCAAGCTCAACAATACATCATTCTCGGTGATACCCTTTATTGCCATGGTATTGACTCAATTTTATGACGATGTCTCACTTATGATGAAGTTGAGAAAGCTTTGAATTCCTATCACTCTTGAGCATGTGGTGGTTATATGTCCAAGTATGCCATTTCCCAAAATATATTACGAGCGATTTATTTCTGGCCTTCTTTGTTTAAGGACTGCATTACTATTGTTCAGAAATGTTATGCTTGCGAAACTTACAATAACAAGATAAGATCTCATCCTGCTCCCTTGCATCCTGTAGTTTATATTGGTCCATTCACCAAATGGGGCATTGACTTCTTGACATGTAACCCTCACTCGGTCGGGGGGCATGGATACATCATTGTAGCTATGGACTATTTCACTAAATGGGTCGAGACGATGCCTAAATTTGATAACATCGAGAAAACTACAACATTGTTCATATTCAATCATATCATTACTCGGTTTGGTATCCCTCAAGCTATCGTTACTGATCATGGTAGTCATTTTCGAAATTTCATGATGTTTGAACTTACTGAAAAGTTTGGTTTTCACCACGAAAACTCAACCCCCTATTATCCATAGGCCAATGGCCAAGTTAAAGAAAATAACAAAGTTCTCATTACTATGATTTGACGGATGATAGGAATTCATAAGAAAAATTGGCACACAATGCTATTCTCAGTATTATAGGCCTATCGAACATCCGTTAAGTCTTCTACGTGATTTACACCTTTCCAGCTAGTTTATGGTATTGAAGCTACATTTGTGATTGAATGTGAAATATCATCTTTGAAACTGGTCGTTGAAATTCTCCCCAATACTTATGCGGAAGAAGAGCGTCTTTTGTGTTTGATGCAACTAGATGAAACCTTTTTCGATGTTACCTTAGTTATTTAAACTCAGAAGAAATTTGTTAAATTCCAATATGCTAAACATGTCCAACCACGTGTTTTTTCTGAAGGTGATCTAGTTCTCCTTTACGATAAGGATCGTGATTTTCTAGGCACCGGTAATTCGAGGCCATGTGGCGATTTCCTTACATTTTCAAATGTGTGTTGGAGAAGGGAGCATATGAGCTAGTTGATTATGATGGAATCCATTTGAGTGAAACTAGAAATGGGATCTACTTAAATAAGTACTATGCTTAAGTCATTTTCACATAAGTTCTTATATTTTAGTGTATCATAATTTTGTGTTCTTTTTCGTTGTTTAGTTTCAACCTTCAACTGCTTACCTTGCTTTGTGCTTGGTTTCCATATGTTGGTGTCTTCTCTACCCTACATTGGCTTCGTTGATGGCACTAGTCCCAGTACATAGAACTTAGCATATTCTTCTTGGGAAGTCTATGCACCTACGGATGAATTGATTAGTCTACATGGTGTTTGCCTTGGTCGTGAAACTAACAATATTGTGGAATACGTTGCAGTCATCAAATTATTTACTGACCTTGTGTCACTTGGAATCCATAATATTATTGTACGACTCGATTCACAGTTAGTTGTCCTACAGTTGAGTAGTTCTTACTCCATTCAAAGTCCTATGTTGTTAAGGGTATATTTACAAATTTGCCTCTTGGAACGTCATTTTGATTATATTGAATACCAACACATTCCTAGATGTATAAATACATTAGCATATGCTTTGGATAATTATGTGTTAGACATACATTTAAGACATTTATAAAATCCAATCACACTTTGTATATACAACAGGTAAGTCGGTAGAATCCTCATATATATATAATGATAAAAGTTTTACAACAAGTGTTTTTGTATGAAGACCAAAATATCAAAAATGTGAATCACATAGCTTCACATACAATAGACCATCAAGGATGTTGATTGCTATAACATCCGACCGCCTGTGCTACTCTATGGAGCAGTCAACCTATGGAAGCAGATATGCCCACTTTGTGGCACTGATAATGCCTCAAGATATCATCGATGGAGGCATATGGGATGTTTGTTGTCAACCCATCCAAGTTTTTCTCTATAGTCTCGTAGTTAGCAACAACTACTCCTTCTATGATGATTCTTTCCCCTCACCTTTGAATGGGGGATGAACCTAGAGGTCGATAAGGTCCCACATCTGCATCATTAAAGAGCATTTGATTATTCATCATATAAGGAATATAAAAACATTTATATTAAAAATCACAACAACATCATAAAAGAAAAAGGTCCTTCTTACCTATATTCCCTCATTGGGAACCCTCGGGAAAAACCAAGTCTGGATCACCTTGGAATTCTAAACCAGCATATGCATAGTCATCAACCATAAGAATCTGGGTCCTCAACCATTCAATGAAAATATCGTTATACCTAATGATAGGACCAGTCACATGATGTTCTATGAGGTCGACCCACCTCTTCATTCTGGTATCCTGTGGGGCAGGTATACCCCACTCTACCTGCAAGGATAAATATGGGACCCTCTCCAGGAAGAAGGACACCAAAATCAAACCGTATCCAAACTATTTCAATTCACCATTCTTGCACTTAGTCAATTGTTTTTTCATGCTTCTGAGAACACCTTCACACCAGTTGAAAACTAGGGGCTCCATACATTCCAGTGCATACTAGAAATAGCTCTGAAGAGCCATATGGGGATATTCACTCCTTTCCATGCATATGATGGTGTAGAGGATGGTCTGTAGAGGCAATTCATGAACATCTATGATAACGACCTTTCCGCTATGCTTCTGTGTACCGGGCATGCAATGTGCACTAATATAGTGGCTCGTAGGCTCGCCACCTCCCCTGCTACCTGTAAGCGTAACTCAGGAGCCACGGTGATATATCTCAGTCAAGAAGTATATATCCTCTATATCTATTGTAAGAATATGAGATCCCACATGGAAGGCCTATTCGTTCACATCCCACCTGTGAACTAAGTATTCGAGTAACATCGGTTGGGCCATCATGCCCTTGATCTTAAATAATTTTAACAGTCCACATTGTTGGAGGATATTTACCGTTCCCAGGTCATTCCAGACAAGGTAGTATTCCTCGTCATTCTCTCTCTTTCACCATTCCAACATTTTTACCATGGAAAACCTACAATGGAACATTAAAGAGAGATTAACATATCAATCTCTTCCCTGGAAATTTTTTATTGGTAAATACATCTTAAAAAACTTTTTGAATTATCCATGTCGTAGGCTGGAGCATTAGTACAATGCAGAGACATAGAAGGCTAGATATAGGTCCACCTGTGGTGATCCTAGATCGTCCTAGGGCCTGGTATAGGACACCTATGATGACCTACACGCATAGGTACCCTCAAGAACTTAACTCAAAAAGACATTTCTAACCAATGAAAAGAAAATTTTGATCCATGAAAAGTTGAAAGAGATGAAAATTACTTGTTCTGTGGAGACCATTCGTCAAATGATCAACCATGCCTTTCGCAATCCGCAGTGGAAAATTGAGGTAAATAGGGGGTTTTGGAACAAAGTTTGGGTGAAATAATAATGGAATAGTTAAATGAAGTTTTTACCCAGTTTTATTACTTCTTTTAACTTTTTTCATTATATTATATTATTTTATATATTTTGCCTAAACCCTAAAGTTCTAATGATTTTGAAAGTGTCGATTTTTTGCAAATAAGAAATCTAGGAGTGAAACATTGAAACGAGGATTTGCTTTTGGTCTGTTTTTATACATTTCTCATATGTACAAATCCTTTTAGATTTTTTCAGGAAAAAATTCGAGATTAGTTTTTGTTCTTTCTCGTTCTTGTAAATCAATGAGAATGTAACCGAGTATACTTTTTTTGGTTTTTCAGACTCGTAATGGTTACATGAAAAATGAAGCCTATGGAGTATCCTTTAATCTCTTTTCATGCTCCGTAAAAACAAAAAGATTTTCGAGCGACCTTGTTCTTTTCACGCTCATAAAAGTATTTGAAGAAAACATATGATGAACGATAGTTTATCACTTTTTTGGCATCATCAGAATAATTTATGAAAAAGGATCTTGTGGAGTTTTCTTTAAGTGTTTTTCAGACTCTCTAAAATTGAAAAACCCCTGAGTTTTCTTTCCTTGGACTCGTTAAACAAACATTGAAAGAACCATACTAGACCAAACTGCTCCTTCTTAGGGTTCATTAAACATACTCCAAAGGACTCATCTGAAGGATGAGATTACATCAACAAGCATATGTTACCCTCCTAAATCTTGTGTAAAAATAAAGAGGTACTTGCCAAAAATGGTGGGGGAAAAGTGGGAAAGAAATGTGTCTATGTATCTATGTTAGTGGCAGTAATAGTTGCTCTTGAACATGACACCCCCCTTCATCTTGAATCCGGGTTGGGAAATCCATTTGTCTCTCATTTGACCATCTGCATGTCCATATGTTGGGTCCTCCTTGAGTCAATTATTACAAGACCATTATCATTTCATTCATATGTTCAAGAGTCGACCATCTGCAGTTATAAATTTTCTACCATGTCGACCTTGCCTATGTCGGTTTCAAATTATTTCACGTTCCGATCTACCTCAAATCTATTACTTATTTCATGTCATTGATGAGGGATACATCAAGGCCCTCCTATTTTGAGTCTTTTCCTGTCGACTTTAGCTCATTATCGAGGAACAAGACCTAGAAATCATTCATTACCTTAGAACCTGCATTCCTCAATGGTAGGTCTCTTTGCTTTTGACAGAGGGTGCAAATCATTGACCCCTGATTGGAATATTCTATCGAATGTTCAAATTCAAATCATTTATTCACATTCGTTGTATTGTACTAGAGTACCTTGGGAGTCATTGACATCAATGGCGATTTCTCTCGCACTTGTTAATGGTTTTCATCATTGACCGATAATCAAGTGGTTTCTACCATGTTCGACTTCAACACCTATAATTGCATGATCAGATTCGTACTTAGGGACGATGGAAAGGAAGACCCTGGATCATACCATTTTGTTCTAGGTTGCGACAAAGTATTCATGATTTTTATTGACACATAGATCCACTTTGTATCTCTCATGTCTATGTCCGAATTTGTGTCATTTTAGAGCATAGATCCACAGTGTATTCTGGGTGTCTATGTCGATTCATGATAACATGGATCCACAATGTATATTTAGTGGCCATGACTCATTTGAATTTTTTTAATCTGAGTATGGGAATTTCTACCTCAGAAAATGATATATTATTATGTTGATTCTTGATTGTTTGTAGGTTCCCGATCGGTTCACTCCTTGTTTCTGACACACACATTCTACAAAGTATTTTGGTTGTCAAAAGTTCCATTTCATTCTTTGGGGGGAATTTTGTTACACATTATTTTGGTCACCCTAGTGATCCACTCACAACATGTGTTCATGTTCCCCAAAAGATCCTTTCTTCATGAGGAAAGTGACTGACTTTATCTTCTCAAAAATCCTATTAAAGAAGGTTGTCGTAGGTTACACCATATGAAGGGTGTGATGATGACCGATCATCACCCTTTTCTCTAAAGTTGGGATGCAACGTCTGTGCAAGCTATTATACATCTAGGGTGCGATGATGTCAAGATACCAAGAAAATATTAAGTTTCACGAACGTTCTAGAAGGGGATCTTCTAGAAGATGAGGTGGCGTATGAATGATTTGGATCTTACTTGTTTGTCTAATTTGGTGGGATATTCCTAATATATTTAACCATCTCTCTTTACCCTATATAAAGAGGTATCTCTCATGGAAAAGGTTAACAAGCAAGATTAAGGTGGAATAGGCTAAGAATTGGATGAGGAATTCTACTTCAACTCATATTTGAGAGGTTCATTTCAGTTCATCAAGTCATTGTAGATCTTCTTCACTCATGATTGGAGCAAGTGTGTGTGTTGGAGAAAAGGGTCATCAGAAGGGGACCTTGCGACATCAAGGCTTTGGTTGTAATATCCACTTTCACTTTAATATAATAACAATGATATGTTTCTTTCCCATAAAACTTTATTTGTTTTATTTTATGATTCCTTGATCACATACATAGGTTCTTGTTGAGAATATTATATTTCTTTCACTTTGGTTTTCTTATGTTCCCTTGTATATTCAATATCATAGGAGGACTAGAGTGGACCTAGGATGAAAATGGAAAGAGGAAGCGATATTTAAATGTTATGTTGCCTATCTCTTGTTAAATAGTAAACTCAATGATTAGAGCTTAGGGAAAGCGTCATATTATGTTATGTTTTGTTCTAGATCCAGGTGGATCTAGGGAGATCTGGTTATGTCTAAATTTACAAATAAGTCCCATAAAAAGTGATCTCAAATTCTCCCTTGCAAGGGTCCATAGGGGGCACCTCAACCTCCTATAATGATATCCCTTATGGTGGGGATCATATACCTCCTCCACACCCCTTTCTCGACGGTACTTTCCATCCATCTTTCAGGTAAAACATGAACTAGAGCTTGTTTGGAGCAGGTAGTTTATGACCATCTTATTACACCACGCCGGTGGGTTCAATGTCGTTCTGTTTGTTTGGTGCATTTGGTAATAATTCTTTTTCATCAACTATCATCTCGGTCGGGGGAAAACCTAGTTTTGGACAAAATAATCCTGTGCAGGGAACTATCCGTACACAAGGGGAAAATACAAGAGTTTTCTCCTCACAAGGACTTTGGGATCCTTAGAAGGGATCAATTCCCTCATCAGGGATGCCAACTGGGGGCAACCCCTTCCATGGTCAATGGAACCTCGAGAAGGATTAATACCTATGCCCATGGGATTGGTAGGGGGAAACCCTTTCCAAAATCTTTGTAGCACAACGCAGAGAGAAATCCCTGTCCAATCCTCAATGTCCAATTACACAAATCAACCGATGATGCCCCAACAAATGTAGTTTGCATACGCTAGTCAAGGCCATGGTGTTTAGCAGAACCCTGACCAACAACCCAACTTTTCTTGGAAACTTGGTGCCAGTAAAACTCCATGCTCCTTTTTTCCTATACATAATACCCAACCCAAACTACCATTTCTAGAAATGTTACATCTTCCATACTTGTCAAGGTTTCTTAACGACCCAATTTTTCATGATCCGCATTGGCCTCCCATGCCGACCAAGTTGCCTTCTGACATTCCAAAGTTCAAAGATAATTCTGGCGAAGACCCAGGTGATCACATGACAACTCTCCACCTATAGTGCTCATCAAACTCACTGCGAGATGACTCCGTACAGTTGCATATGTTTCAACCCACTCTTATCAGGGGTGCCATGAAATGGTACATCGATATTGATCACTCAATATACTCTTACTTTAGCGATTTGGTGATGGTTTTCCTAAACCATTTACAACTACCCGTGAGATACGATGACGATGCCAAATTGTTGGCTAACTTTGAGCAGACAAAAGTCGATGATATCTCGTATCACATCCAAGAATGGAGGCGATGAAAGAGCTTGATCAAGGTACAGGTCCCACTATATTTCCTACTAGAGTGGTTCTTGAAGTCTTTGGTACCTCAATTATCCAAGGACATTGCAACTTCGGGAGTGTTTTCAGAGGAGGAGGTGATAATGAGAGCGCAATAACTTAAACTGATATACTCTTAGTCTGGATTACTCTATGAGATTTTTGTCGAATGCACCATGGTCCATCCTTGACAAGGCCAGACAAAAGTATGGACCACATGTCGATGGTATAGTTTTTTCAGCATAATCAAAGTCTATTGCTCAGTTGTCAAATCAATTGCAACAATTATCAATACAACAGACAGTGGCCAGCCAGACCTCTGGTTCGACTGCTCCCCCTACCTAATCGTTGGACGTACATAGTGTGAAGACAACAAACCCATAGGCCAATCAACATCCTAAAGGGAAGGAAAAACAATGAAACAAGAAGGGTAAGGGGGATAAGAAACCCAAAAACAATGCTGGTGGGGGAAACACGGAGAAGAGAAAGTCAAGGTATCTGTGTAACCTTTGCACGGAGGACCATCTGACTCACCTGTTCCCTTGAATTGCATAGGCCCAGAAGTTATTGGTGTAGAAACAACCTGTTGTGTTAACGAACCCATTTCCACATGGGAAAAATATGATTGAAGCCTCTTCTAGCGTGGATGGGGGAAGTTAGGGACCCCTCGCGTATTCTAGCAATCCTTCAGCCGTGAATTTTTATATGATGAAAGGTGATTCTTATATATCGACTAGAGAACATGATTAGGAAATGTTGAAATCTATTGAAAAAGGTAAGGAAGACACAAACCCAACAGTTTCTCTCCAGTTCGAGAAGACATTGGGAGAAACAATGACACGCGTCCCGAAAGGGGAGTTCAAGAAAGCTTCTCATAATCTGAATGGGAGGGTTGCCTAGAATTACTCTATGGTGGAGGATTTTTCACAAACCCTTTGCGCGATGTTTTCTTTGGAATTCATCCAGAGCTTCCCTTCACAAGGAAAATATTTGTTATCCGCTTTGGGATCTGTCGAGACTTATAATCCGGGAACGATCATGCTTGATACAACCGAATTGAAACCTCGTCTCCCTTGCCATGTCACATTTCAGATAGTAGTGGCCCACCCCGCAAAATATTTTACTCGGAATATCTTCCACACGGTGGTTGATGACGATGCCTCGACTTGCATGATGTCGTTGGCGTGTTGGAAGGCCATTGGCCAACTCATTTTGTCTCTGTCACCTACTTTGCTTAATTCTTTCGATGGTCGTTCTTTTAGACCACATGGAATCATTCCATCTTTCCCCATGCAGTTGGGAGGAAAGACCATGTGCATAGAATTTAAAGTGGTCTATGCACCTATCGACTACAAATTTATGTTAGGAAGGAGATGGACCTATGTAATGCATGTAGTGGTTTCCACTGTTTTTTGGGTATTGTTGTTTCTGCATGAGGGTCGAATCGTAACCATTGACCAATTTTCCTTCTCCCGGCCTGACCCTTCATCGAGGGCATCCATAGTACCGATGATTGATAAACCTCAACCCAACATCGTCAATATAAGGGTTGGTTTGTGCCCACCATTGATGGTTACTTTCGACTACCCACCTCCTTCTCACGATGTCAAGTTTATATTGGGTTCCCCCGACTAGCCTAGGGATGAAATATTTCAAGTGTCTTCATTCTGAATGACTTACTTTCACAATTTGTGGACTATTCCTTCCCCATCAGCTATGATAGAAGGGACATAGCATCCTGGCATGGCCATTCCCTTTTCCATGTAATAATTTTGATACAGTATTGTTCAACAAGCTTTGGTTGACCCCGTTCTGACTCCCGCACAAGAGTTAGATCCAGTTCTCGAGCCTGTTTGGGCTCAAGGTTCCCTCACCAATAATTATTATTTAGACTTGGTATTTCCCTCAGATGAGGATATTCTTGAGGAATTGATTGGTCCAAACAGACCCTGGGATGATCTTCATCACAAATATTATTTCCTCCCAGATTTGAGAATAATAGAGGCAGGTGAATTCATGTTGACTATGACTGGAGATAGGTCTTGTCTTGTTAATCCTCTGGCTACGCATGTATTTTTTGTTGAGCGTAATATGGAAAGTATCACTAAAATGATACCTATATATATCTCTAGAACCCATCGCATTGTGAAGAATGTTTTCGTCGGAGTGAACTTCTCCCCTGAGGAGATTTGATTCTATACATATTTATTTAAGGAATTCCACGATGTTTTTTCTCGATGTTGCAAGGAAATGTCAGGCATTGATCCAAGAATCATCAAACATGAGATAACAACGTATCCTGATGCCAAGATGGTGTGACAAAATATTCGTCCGGTGAATCCTTGGAAAGACGCAATTATTAAGGCTGAAGTAGAGAATCTACACAAAGAAGGATTTATCTACCCCATGTAGTTGATGGAATGGGTGTCAAATATCGTTTCTATTAACAAAATGTAGGGTACAATTCACATGTGCATGGAATTCTTGGACTTGAATAAGGCATGTCCAAAGGATAATTTCCCCACCCCATTCATAGATCATATTGTCAATGAATGTGAAGGCTGTGAGGTCTTTTCATTCCTGGATGGTTTCTCGGGATATAACTAGATTCAGATCAAACCCGAGAACCAGCATAAAACAACTTTTATCTGTCCATGGGGAACATTTTCTTATCGTAAGATGTCATTTGGCCTAAATAATGATGGAGCCACTTTTCAGTGGGCCATGTATTTTTCTTTCCATGACCTTAGACATATAGTCAAGGCTTATCTCGATGATCGAGCATCATGATCTTGCAAGAGAGTTGATCATCCCACAAACCTTCGACTAATGTTCGAACGATGTCGCTACTATCAGATTCGCTTGAATCCTAACAAATGTAGTTTCTTCGTGACGTCTGGTCATCTTTTAGGTTTCATAGTTTCAAAAATAGGGATCATGATAGATCATCTAAAGATTGTGGTGATAGCTCAGTTGCCTCCCCCGCGCACAATCCCCCAGCTTCATATCTTACAGAGGAAAGTGAACTTTTTTGGCGTTTTATCGCAAAATATGTCAAGATCACTAAAGGTTTCATGTGTTTATTGAAAAATGGATTCCCTTTCTATTGGGATGAAGTCGCTCAATGCTCTTTAGAATATTTTAAATGTGACCTCATGTCTTCCCCTCTACTCTGACCTCCCAATTATAATAAAGGTTTCTTATTTACTTGGCCACTGCAGAGTTGCCCATCGGTATGGTGTTGGTTCAAGAGGATGATATGCTCAAAGAGCATGTGATTTATTACCTGAGTCAAGGCCTGGTTGGGCTAGAACTCAATTATTCCCATGTTGAAAAGCTCATGTTGGAAGTAGTGCATGTTGTCCAACATTTTTGTTATTATATCCTTCTTCACAAGACCACTCTCATTGTTGTTGTGAATCTGTTTCAATACGTGTTGACAAGATGAGTCATCAACGGGAAGATCAGTAGATGTATTTTTATCCTCCAGGAATTTGACTTGTATTTTGTTTCCGTGAAATCCAAAAAGTCATTGGTCTTTGTGGAACTTATTTCAGAACTTCCGGTCGAATCGGGTGATGTCACACTTGAAGAATCACCTATTAAAGTTGATATTTTCTGATCGTATCTTTGGACCCCTCATATGGATTTATACCATTCTATATCTAGACTTTGAAGTTCCCTATTTATGCTTCTCACGACGACCGTCGATGAATTCTCCATCAAGTACGAAACTATCTCATACTCGATGACACTTTGTATCGTCAAGGTGTATATTGTGTTCTTCATTGGTTCCTTATACACGAAGAGGAAGAACTCGTTCTTAATGAATGCCACACTGGAGCATGTGGTGGTCATTTTTCTGGGTTGGCAACAACCCAAAAGATTCTATGAGCTGGTTACCTTTTACCTATGTTAATTAAGGATTGTGTCGAGTTGGTCAAGAAGTGAAACCCATGTCATATCTTCTGTCGGAAGATGAGGGCACATTCTACTCCTATGTTTCTCATCATCGTTTTTGGTCCCTTCACCAAGTGGAGGATTGATTTTACTAAATTCCACCTAGTTTCAGCCAAGGGGCATCATTATATCATTGTAGTAGTAGACTACTTTACAAAGTGGGTTGAGGCTATGCCAATGTTCAATAATGATGGTGAAACATCAACTCTCTTCATTTTTAACCAGATAATAGCAAGATTTCGCATCCTGAAGTAGATTGTCACTGACCATGGTAGCCACTTCTAGAACAAAATGATGTCTGAGTTAACATCAAATCTTGGGTTGAGGCAAGAGAATTCGTCACCTTACTACCCACAAGTGAATGGTCAGGTAGAAGCTACAAATAAGTCCCTCAAGACTATTCTGCAGTGAATGATCAATTCATCCAAGTCAAATTGGCATTTGATGTTGTACTTGACATTATGGACCTACCGAACATATGTAAAGACTACCATTGGTTTCACATCTTTTCAACTCGTTTACAGGCTAGAAGAAATATTGCCTGTAGAGTTCCAGATCCCATCTTCAAAGTTGGAAGTAGAGTTATTTCTAGACACTTCACCGCTTGAGGAACACCTATTATATGTTAATAATATCTATGAGCAGCGTTGTGATGCAGCATTGGCCAACAAGGCTCACAAGCAATGATTCAAGTGTCAATATTATCGGTTCATTCATCCTCGGATTTTCTCCAAAGGCGACCTTGTCCTGGTCTACGACCAAGATAAGGATCTCCTGGGGGTAGGAAAGTTCAAACCCATGTGGTTCATACCTTTCATTGTGAAAGAGGTCTTAAAGAAGGGCACTTATCGGCTGGTCTAATTTGAGGGAAATGCTTTGGTGGAGCCTAGAAATGGGCTCTACCTCAATAAGTATTACTCATAGGTTGGTCGCCTGGGTGACTTCTTGTACATATGTATAGTTATTATAGTGTTAGTTTTTAGTGTTTTTGTTTTATACACATGTCGGTATTTATGTCATATTTTTCACTATGGCAGATGTCAAGTGAATCAGAGGTGTTCTTTGGATTCGTGGATGACGTTAGCCGACACACTATGAGGCTTGCTTTTGCAGCTTGTGTGATTTTCATGCCTCAAGGCCAATTGCTATCTTCTGGAGGTATCTATCTAGGTGATGCTACAAACAATGTCATCGAGTACAATGTAGTGATATAGTTGCTTCATGATGTTTTGTTGCATGGTATCTCTCACCTCCGGGTATACTTAGATACTCAGCTAGTTGTGTCCCAATTAAATGGGGTTAACCGCATTTATGATCCTACTTTACACTGATGATTCCTTAGGGCACGTCTCTTAGAATGTTGTTTTGATTACATTATGTATATCCATGTTCCTAGGAGATTAAACCAAATAACATATACTCTAGATAATCAAGTATTAGATTGGCATATTGCACACACATAAAAGAAGCACAAACATACACATGTACATACATTTGTAAAGAAATGTGATCCATAAGACATAAAATATGTATATATATATATATATATATATATATATATATATCAAAATGTGTTAGAGTACATAGGTGGGCGTGAATGCCTCAAAAAATAATAATCCGACATACATCATGGGTCTTATGCCTTAAACAATATACAAAAAGAGTGCCCTTAACACATAACAAGTCCATCCTCTCTAAGCTCGGTGCCTACTGACCCTCATGTAGTGAAAGACGACATTTTCCAAACTATGGAAGAGTTGGACCCAAGTCCGTGGCACCCCAACTACATGAGGCTGCACTGATGGTGGAAGATCTTCGATCTCAGCCATGGTAACTGCACGAGTGAGTGTGATGAGGTTCCTCTCCACCCATCTCAAAACTCTCTCAACCTCTCTAGCTTGAGGTCCCCCTACAACTTCTGTTCCATCGACTGTTGTTGCTAGTACTACCTCTAGTCGAGGACATCGCCTAGTCCTCAAGAAGTCTGTCATGTGCATAGGCCCCACATATGTACATAAAATAGATACACAGTTTTCAAATACTCTGATACACATAAAAATGATATATATAAAGGAAACTAAAAATTAAATAACTTTTAAAACACACGTACCTATCTTTCTTCGCTCCTCTCCAGGAGGTACGAGCATGTATGAATCCTTAGAAAAGATGATTTGGCTTAGGGGTAGTCCTCTATCACTTGAATCTGTCATTCCCACCAGTCAAAAAATGTGTCATCGAAGGCCTCTATGGTCCTTCCTCTCCCCATCTACACACCATTGGGAAGGAGGCCACATGCCCCTGCACTATCTCTCTAGGACTAAGGCTGGGTACCCTCTCAATTAATAATGAGCGCAGAATGGTACTGAAACTATTTTTTTTTTTTCTACTCTCATGACAATTTGTAAGTTGTCTCTTCATACAAGTAATCATGGTCATGCTCTAGTAAAAAATTGCCTGCATCAAGGTATTGCATAGCACAATACATGTGTGACCAGGAAGCTTGGTGGATGGATGTGGATCTAGTGATCTTCCCAATGAGAAGTAAGATGAAATTCAGTGATATTTTGGTGATCTTGTTGATGGAAACTTGAGGACCTATATTCTTAGTGCCTCCTATTATCACCCTAATAATTTTTATCGGGATCTAAAAAAAAAAAAACTTCTAAAGTTTAGTGAGACGCTATACAAAAATAGAGGCGTGATAGTTCAAGACACTCGACTATATTCCACGACGTATGAAAAAATGTAGAGGAAGTGGGAAGGGAGTATCTTGGAAGGCCGTCAATATTGAAGAATCTCACATCTACGGTCAAAGCCTACATCGGACAAACAAATAGCATGGAACTTAACATCGTGAAGGCAGACCAGGGAAAACTACTCTGGTTTCGATGAGAAATGCATGGAGCTCTTACACATGCATAAGGGGAGACGACAGATTTCCCAAAACCACTTTTCCTATGGCCCCGATGTCACGTGGTTCAAAACGTCATGTCAATAGCTCGCGGGAAGGATGGCGGTTGGTCAGATCACCTCACATCACCTGCCCAGGTACTTTCCTGGATGACATACCAAAAGAACGTCGCCGCATAACTAACTCGAGGATCATCATTCGAAATGGATTGATGAAGCATGGAACACTAAGTTACTGTGACAGTAATTCATAAGAAAATTACATGAAACATCAAAATCTCAGATATGAATCATTTTATCCTATTCTAGGAAATTGTCATCTTATGCGTAAGAAAAACAAGCTCGACCTGTGCTCCTAAATTCTGTAAACTCAAAGGGTGGCCAAATCAAGGTCTCTGTAAAGTCTAGAAAACCTGGATAATATCCGCCAAAAGGCATCTGGTGCAATTGGGTTCTTAGCTAAGGTACTAGGCAGGTCAATGAGTAAGAATGAAAGATGGTTCTTGCAGATGCAGGTGACTAAATTTCATACCGAACCTAAAATTGAGACAGAGTCAGGAGTAATATTAAACCCTGTTATAAGGGATCTTTTCATAAATGAACATGCAGACAACACCTACCACCCAAACACAAAGAAGAAACAGAGAAAAAGGAGGAAATTAGAGGCCAAAACCAAGATTATAGAGAGCGTTGAGGAAAATTTCGATTGGTGCAGTGCCCTAGAGGAGGAAATCGCCAAGCTGAGGTGAATCCTTGGGTAAAATTTTGGGTTATTTCAAATAGTTTTGGACATATGTCGGCTTAAGAGAAGGGAGTCCTGATATGACAAACCAATTACTAACGGTCCCTTTAAATAATACAACTGTTCTTCCTTTTTTGTAACTCATATCTGTTTTTAGAATTATGAGGAAGTCAGAATGTTTTAAATTCCATATGAAATTCCTCTATATATGCTTGGCCTCACAAGTATAGAATGATGGAGAAAATAGGAGCTTGCCCTCTGTGTAGGAAAACTTTATAAATCTCTGGGGATGGAATGAATACATGGGTGTAGAGGCGGATTTTGGGACTTTTTATGAAAATATTCGAATTGGTGGTGTTATGAGTCTCGTTTTCTCTCATAATATTGGATTCCTATTATTCTGTATTTTCATTTTTCTTTCTTCTGTCTAAATTGAGAAAATGAAATTCCATAATTCATTATTCGATGCTCTTGGATTGATGATTTAGACTGTGTTCATCTCTTCTAAACCATTTCAGAATTCATTACTATAATGCTCTGATAATAGTTGTGTGTTTCTTTTCTTCTGATACCATCTAAAATTTGCAAGCATAAACTCATAAGTCACTTCCTCATTTATCCTTTTCCTTTGGATTCTTTTCATGATTTGGAAATGCATCCTACATTCTTGACCCCATAGCCCAAAGGTCATCTTCAACTCTTCAAAAAATTTATTAAACCCCTAAAACAAACCAAATCTAGCCATCATCTTCCATATATATATCAAGTGACACGAGAGAGCCCTCTCTGAGTTGAGTATACTATTTCCTTAGCTCTAAAGTTGGTTGAAACAATTACCTCTTTCGCTTGTCTATTCATCCAGACATAATTTACAGAGTTCTAACATTTTGGTGTCGTTGTTGGGGATGAAATTTAAAAATTTTCCCTGGGAAGAACGACATCGTTGAGTTCTAGGGTCTAAGAGCGGCAGACACTTAGACACACATTGGCTGTATTCCTGCTCTGGCGACTCCACTTCGGTTCGAAGGTGACTCCACTGATAAAATAATCCTAAATTTCCAAGAGGAAACCCTGCTCTGAATAATTCAAGTGCGAGACTGTAACTTCACTAAAATATGAAACCCCTTGATAGGGGCAAGGAAGGGCATCGTGAGAGAAAACAGGTACTCAAAATGGGACCTCTTACAAAGAATTTTACTTTTCATTTTAAGTTGCATCTGGTCCTTCCTTGAAAATTCCAAACGAACTTTCTTTGACCTATTGTATCTTAATAATGATCATGAAAGACTTAAAATTATATTTCCTCCTCTATACGTTGCACATGCATACCCTCGTCTTGTCGCTGGTTCTGATAAAAAGGTTTTACCTAGGCCACGCAATGACAATGACCAAGTTGATGAATCCCATGAGACTCAGACCAATGTCTCTCCCATTGTTCTTGGCCCAACACCCCCTAAGGTCTGACATAGATATATACCCTTAAAGCTACCCCAAACCCTTCATGATTTCCCTTCAAATTACTATGAGTTCCTACATGTGTTCGACGGAGAATCGAGTATCATATCTACTGAAAAGCACATTCAAGGGTTTGAGCATTTTATAGATTTATTTGAGATTGACCATGATGATGTGTGTATGATAATTTTTTCTCAATCCTTGAAAGGAGACACCAAACACTGGTTCAAACACTTACACCCAGAAACCATCAGCTCATGGGTGGAATTGAAGAAGTTTTTTTTTTTAATTTTGGGGAAAGGAGAAATCCTTAGAGCTGCAACTCATTGAGTTTTACGCCTTGCAAAGATAGAAAAATGAATCTATTTCTGTATTTAGTAGAAATTTCTCTAGCATCTATTATAATTTGTCCAAAGAAATTCAACCCTCTGAAGTTGTTGCCATGCTCCATTTCACAACCGCTCTTCATCCATATTTTTCTTTCCTCCTAATGGAAAGAAGACCTGGGTCCTTACAAAAAATGTTTAGTGATGCTCAGGACATTCAACACAACATCCAAGCATGTAAACAAACCCAAAATGAGGGGTTGAATGTTCAAGGACATGAAAGTGAATATGAACATAAAATAGTTGATTGGAATCTTGAGCATAGAATTGACAATATCATGGGTCCTCTTGAAGTTTCCAATGCTAATGATTTTTCAAAACATTACATCCCACTTGTCGAAAGAGGAGGTGTTGATCCATTCCATGATGAGCAGAGGGATGATCATTTTATGTATTCATTTGTAGATAGTCAAGAATATGAGTCTGAAAAGCAGCTTGTTGAAGAACAGGTTGATGTTCTAAGTTTATTCTCGTTAGATGACATGGCATATGTTAATGATTTTCCTATATACGATGAATATGATGATTATGATGTTGACCCCCTGGAACAATCAACCACATGTTCTCTATTAGAAAATGTTCCTTTTCAGCAGTATAATGAAAGCAATCATGCTGCATATCACAATTACAAAGAAGAAAGTATTGAATCAGTTGAAGGGAATTCCTTACCTCTATGCTTTTCTTCTTTCAAATTGTTGAAAGAAAATCATAAAATCATCATCAAATAAAAAGAATATGTTCTTATGCAAAGACACACTAGATCAATGGAGCAGAATGGCAAGATGTCACAACATTATTTTCATGCGCTTGGAGACCCTATTGCTTGCACTGAAATACAACCATATGTTGACAATGAATTTGAAGATGGTTTCAAATCAGGTAGGACAACCCTACCATTATGTTTTGCTTCTTTCGAATTATTGAAGAAAAATATTTGTAGTATCTCAGGACAGGGATCCTCCAAGAATGAACAGAGTGGTGATGATAATTCCATGGAAAATCACATAAAGGGTCATGTTAGCTTAGATTTGCAATCTATGTTCAGCTATCATCCTGAAAAGGAATAATAAGTTGCTCCAGAAAGTATTGTTCAAGGTCATTTTCTCCATCCCAAAATCAGTATGGATTCTCAACGTGAAAAGGTGTTTCAGAGTATTTTCTCTTCCCTTGAGAATGACATCGTGGTTAAATTTTTAAGAAACATAGACATGGATGAAGATTATGAAATTTCATCTATAGAAGTTTCCAACAATAAAGAAACAAATGACATAGATGAAGCAGTGTATGCCATTTGTCCATCAGAAACATAGAAAGATAATGAAGAGGCAGTGGTTTTATTCAATTCATTTGAAAATTAGGGTTTTGAAAATCCATCCATAGGAGATCTAGACTATGAAGTAGTGCATGAGAAGGAACTTATTTCTCTTTATTCACTAGAAATTCAAAGTGGTTGTCCTCAAACAAATTTCCATAAATTTAATGAAACCACGTCAGAGTTGTTTGATGAACAAGAGGATAACTTTGGTACATATTATATGGTTGTCATATTTGAATATGTTCAAGAATATATGAATATTTTTATTGATATGCATGGCCAAGAAGACAAACCTATTGTCTCCATTTCATTCGAAGATGTTCTTAGAACAGAAGAAATAGAGCAAAAACAACTAACAATGATGAAAGATACTTGCCTTTCAGTTTTTTCTCATCAGGGAGAAATGATTTTTCGTGATTTTAAAGATACGATGGCCATCCTATTATAGTCTTCAGTGAAGGATGAATTTTCTTCATTCATAAGCTCATATTTTGGAATCAATTTGTTTTTCCAGCCACCATCCTTTACGCTTTTCTACTAGCTTGAGAAAAATGTGAAAGGAAAATTAGGAAACCAATTGCTTGATTGGTTGCATTGGCACTTTATCATCACTTGAGCGAGTGGTCATCCCAACAGTTTTAGGGTAGGTAGGGATGTGAAAATAAGATTTTTGGTCAAGCATTTTTCTAGTTTGAGTTTTCTAGCACTAGATACAGTCAGTTTTCAATAATGCACTCAGACATCCCCCATGCAGTTGGAAGCAGTGCACAGAGCTTGGTAAGAGAAGGACACACACATGTTTTGGGGGACAACCCCATGGATCAAGAACCGGGTCTACAAGTTCTTTTCTACCTTGCTTGGAGGATAGCATCCCTAGTTGGAGCCAATGTTATCACCCTAACATTTTTTATCGGGACCTAAAAAAAAAAAAAACTTATGAAGTTTAGCGAGACGTTATACCACAATAGAGGCACGATAGTTCAGGGTGCTCGGCTATATTCCATGGAATATGAAAAAATGTAGAGGAAGTGGGAAGGGAGTAGCTCGGTGGGCCATCGATATTGAAGAATCTCAAATCTACAGTCGAAGCCTACATCATAAAAACAAATAGCATGAAACTTAACATCGCGAAGGTAGACCGGGGAAAACTACTCTGGTTTCAACAGGGAATGTGTAGCGCTCTTACACACGCATCGGGGAGATGACGGATTGCCCAAAACCACTTTTCCTATGGCCCTGATGTTACGTTGCTCAAAACATCATGTCAATAGATCACGTGAAGGATGGCGGTTGGTCAGATCACCTCACATCACTGACCTAGGTACTTTCCTAGATGACATACCAAAAGGACACTGTCGCATAACTAACTCGAGGCTCATCATTCGAAGTGGATTGATGAAGCATGGCACACCAAGGTACTATGAAAGTAATTCATGAGAAAAGTACATGGAACTTCAAAATCTCAGATATGAATCATTTTATCCTATTCTGGAAAATTGTCATCTTATGCGTAAGAAAAACAAGCTCGGCCTGTGCTCCTGAATTCTGTAAACTCAAAGGGTGGCCAAATCAAGGTCTCTGCGAAGTCCAGAATACATGGATAATATTAGTCAAAAGGTGTATAGCACAATTGGGTTCTCAACTAAGGTACCAGGCAGGTCAATGAGTAAGAATGAAAGATGGTTCTTGCAGATGCAAGCGACTAAATTTCATACTGAACCTGAAACTAAGACAGAGTCGGGAGTAAGATTAAACCTTGTTATAAGGGATCTTGTCATAAATGAACACGCAGACAACACCATCCACCCAACCACAAAGAAGAAGAGGAGAAAAAGGAGGAAATCAAAGGCCAAAACTGAGATGATAGAGAGTGTCGGGGAAAATTCTGATTGGTGGAGTACCCTGGAGGAGGAAATCGCCAAGCTAAAGTGAATCCTTAGGTAAAATTTTGGGGTGTTTTAGATAGTTTTGGACAAATGTCAGCTTAAGAGAAGGGATTCATGATATGAAAAAACAATTACTAATGGTCCCTTTAAATAATACATATGTTCTTCCTTTTTTGTAACTTGTATATGTTTTTAGAATTATGAGGAAGTCGGAACGTTTTAAATTCCATATGAAATTCCTCTATATATGCTTGGACTCCCGAGTATAGAATGATGGAGAAAAGAGGAGACTACCCTCTATGAAGGAAAACTTTATAAATCTCTGGGGCTGAAATGAATACATGGGTGTAGAGTCATATTTTGGGACTTTTTATGAAAAGATTCTAATTGGTGGTGTTATGAGTCTCGTTTTCTGTCATAGTATGTGATTCCTATTATTCTGTATTTTCATTTTTCTTTATTCTGTCTAAATTGAGAAACTAAAAGTCCAGAATTCATTATTCGATGCTCTCGTCTTGAAGATTTAGACTGTGTTCATCTCTTCTAAACCATTTCATAATTCATTACTATAATTCTCTGATAATAGTTGTGTGTTTCTTTTCTTCTGATACCATCTAAAATTTTCAAGCATAAACTCAGAAGTCACTTCCTCATTTAGCATTTTCCTCTGGATTGTTTTCACGATTTGGAAATGCATCCTACATTCTTGACCCCATAGCCCAAAGGTCATCTTCAGCTCTTCAACAATTTTATTAAACCCCCAAAACAAACCAAATCTATCCACTGTCTTCCATATATATATCAAGTGACATAAGAGAGCCCTCTATGAGTTGAGTAGGCTAGTGAATTAGCTCTAAAGTTGGTTGAAACAATTACCTCTATCATCTGTCTATTCAGTCGGACAAAATTTACAGAGTGCTAAAACCTGCCTCATAATGCATACTGATGTAGTCAGCGATGTTGAAGGGCCCAGGAGGAAATGTGTGCAAATTGACTTTCCCCTATCCTCGACAGGCCAGTCAAGAAGTAAATGTCCTCGTTTATTGGACTCAACAACTATCCCTCAATCATAAACACCTCTGCGTCTGGGTGCCAGTAATCCACCAATGCATTTAGTAGCCTGGGTTGTGCCCTCATAAACAGACACTGGTAGAAATTCCATAGTCTACATTGTTTTAATGAGACAATGGAATCAAGGTCCTCATCGACTAAGATATCAATCTCCTCCTGTTCCCTCTCCCTCTAGTGGACATACATCCTGCTACATGATAAGTTCAAGGGGGAGTTAACTCTTGAATATTTTTATTTTTTCATACTTTTGAGGGTGTACATGGGTTTTTTTGGACACAGTTGTGTACATTCGCGAGAAGACTATTTTTTTCCCGCGGATGTACGTGGGTTGTCCTTAAAACAACCTGCGTACACGTAGGGCCACCCTTTTTTAGGAGGGCGCCCCCCCAAAAAATAAATAAATAAATGCATAATTGAAGTATAGAAATGCAAGAGGGATGAGTTTATACTTACTTGGTTCGAGCCAAAGTTTGTTTCATCCTTTGAGGTTCCTAGAATCAACTCTTTTAGCAAAGGGGTATTTTTCACCTTTTGGTGAATTTTCAAATTGAAATGGTGAAAATGAGCTGTCAACTTCTATTTATAGAGTTTTTTGGCCCTTTTTGCCACTTTTTTTACCCCTTTTGTCATTTTTTCTGGCTTGAAAATCATTTAGTGTGGTTCTTGAGTTTCTTATTGGATGTTATGATGCACTTTGCTTATTGGTTTGGTAAATTTTTTTAGGGATACGGGTCACTTTTAAAGGTCCTTTGACAAAAGTCTTTTTTTCCAACCTTTTGCATATAAGTTAGGATTCCACCTCCACTTTCTATATCTTGTTGTCTTTTCTTCTTTTCCATAGGATCGATCCCATCAAAGTGTGACACAGAACCTCCATTGTTGTTTTAGAAGTGTCACGATTAGGTGGTAGAGCCTACCTTTACATGGATGCCCTAGATAGATCCTTGTTGCATTTTGGCGTCCATGTTGTCTTCAAATGACTTTAGGCTCGGGATTCCTTATTAGTCCTGGCATGTTTACGATATTGAGCCTCATTTGTTTGATACACCATCACTCTCGGCCTCACCCTCGAGACTGCCAAAATGAGCATGTTTTTTGTCTTTCAAGCTCGCTTTGAATTTTGAAAGCAACATCCGACGAGACAACATTTATGCTTTTCAATATTGTTTGGATTAATTCAAAAAGTAACTGCTGGAGTCTTCTTTAAGCCCTTTTTAGACTCTTTAAACATGAAAATATTTTTGATCGGTCTTGTTTCCCTTCACGCTTACCAAACTAAAACTTGAAGGCACGTCTGTCTGGCAGTAGCTTACCCCTTTTTCGGTCCGAACGGTCAATTGTACGAATAAAGGTATGCTCTAGGATCTTAGGTTCACTAGAAGAGTATTCTAAGGTATAAGTTTAACCCTTTTTAGGGCCTGAGGGACTAAATTTATGAAAAAGGGGCATTCTCCTTGGTTTTGGTTTATCACCTTTTTCAGGCCTCGAAGATTACTCTTTTTAGACTCCCTAAAATTGAAATATCGTTGAGTGACCTTGTTCCTTCACACTCGTTAAATTGGTCTAGAAGAACATCTATTGGCATGAGTTTACACCTTTTTCTGGCATGTGTATTAAGGAGGAAAAAGGTACACCTCGAGAGATTTGTCTCGCTGGGAGAGTTCTCCTCAGTAAATTTTTTACTTTTTTGGGCTAAGGAGCTAAATCCAGAAAAATGTTGTGAGTCCATAGTTAAGCTCTTTTGAGACTCCTTAAAATTGAAAAGATTGTCGAGTGATCTTGTATTTATCACACTCGTTAAAATGGTTTTGAATACACATATTTTCAATGCTATTTTACCCCTTTTTCGAATCGACTAGACTATTTTCGAAAGAGGTAACCCAGTGGAGTCTTCTTTTATGCTTTTTTAGAGTATCTAAACATGAAAAAACTATCGATATTAACTTCTCTGGGATCATTAAACTTACATTGAAGGGGGTTTCATCATGTATTTCTTATTGCACTTGCATCTCTATGTATTTAGCCTAATTTCAGCTCCATGTTTCTCTCAACTGAACCTTTGAAGCATGCCTTATGCACAAGCCTCGTAGAACTTTGCCTTTGCGACCTGAAACCTTGACCCATGGAGGAATTTTCCCCGAGTGTCCTTTTGTTGCACATGTCTCCTTGCTCTGAGAATTAGTGTGTTCCTTGTGCCTATGACTAGTATTCATGTGACACTCATTCCCCCTTTGTAACATATCATTCTTTTATTCTTTTTCAATCTTTTTTAAAATTTAAAGAGACAAAAAATAAAAAGAGGGGACAGGAAACATATATTCTTTTTGGCAGCACAATGAGTCTCCCTTGGACAAAGCACATCCTTTTGTTTGTTTGTCAAGCATTGGGAATTAGTATGACCTTAGGAAGTTTTTATCACTACATAGAGTTGTGTCCTCCTCTATTTGGTTACTCTTCCAAACACATGGAGAGTTTGTGTTGCCACTTGCATCTAGTAATTATGTCAATATCACACTGCCTGAGTTTGATCATCTTTTGTTATTTTTTTCAAGGGAAGTTTCATCCAGCCTAAGTCGTCCTTTCTATAGTTTGTCTCTTGTCCTCATACCTGGCCATCCCAAAAGTCCAATCAAGTCCTTGTTCAAAATCAATGAAGTTATTTGCCTAATCATCGAGATCCTCTTGTCTTTTCCCAACGAGTTGTCGAAGACCTTTGGGTGGTGAAGTCATACACTCACATTTCACTTCTACCCAAGTTTTGAAGATTTTGAATTTGTTTATTGAGCTTTGAAGACCTCATCTCTAGCCATCAAGCATTATTGACTTCTTGAAGATGGATACTATGCATGCATATCTTTGATTTTGAGATGTAGATCCGTTGTCTATTGCTCCTAGCTACACTTTATATAGTTATATGACATAGATCTGCAGTGTATTTGATTGGAAGCCATGATTTATTTCATCTCAAGCATGGGTATGTCTGCCTTGGTGAGACAATTGTTACTTTTGCATATGGCACCTCCTGAACTATGATCCTAGGCTCACTCGTTCTGTACATTGGAGAATATTTTGTAATGTATTTAGGCCATCAAATTATCTTTTGACCTCACACAGTTGGGGGAATATTTTATAACCCTAAATTTCTCTACACATGCATACCTGGTTGTTGGTCCTTTTACTTGCATCTTTTGCCAAGCCATCATTGAGTTGCTCTTCTAAAAATTCAATTTTTTGAAGATGTACTCACCCTTCTCCACTACTTCCTATGTACATACTCTTGCTGCACCAATACAACTCATGTACATATGCATGGTGCACCACTACAGTCTACGTGTACTTGCAAAAGCTGCAAAAAATAAAAAGTTGCAAGGAATTCGTTGATATTACAGGCTATTGGGTGGTTTCCCAACTAATTCACCACCTATATCCCATAACCCAACCGGATAACCATCCTTTTCCCATATAAAAGGAGGTGTTGGGGTATCATTCCACATCTAGACATAATGATACAGACCCCCAAACCCTCAGGTCCAAGGTTCGTGCAGGATCTTTCTAATCTACCCTTTGAGTCTAATTAACTATTTAGTTTCCCTTCAGGAAATACCCTTCACACATAACATTGTATCCACAGGTCCTTATGGGTGTGCCCATGTGATTAAACATGAAGCATCAACCCAAATCTCTTGACCCAAAATAGGATCGCACCCTTCACAAGTTTGAGACTTCGGGTTTCACGATTTCGCGATCCTTGATGTCAAGGATTCCTATCCCTACAATCCTTCGAAACATGAATTTCCAAACTCCGAAGCACTCAGAAAAGGTTGACTCTTCAATGGGATTCTCGCTTCATCGGGATTTCAGACTTCACGATTTCACGAATCCAGATGCAAGACTCTCCATCCTTCGACCTCCGAATCCCGAAACGGTCCACAAGGCTTGACTCCGCCAATTGACGTAGACACGCCACCTGTCATCCTTGCGTCTTTCTAACTCTGACGTAGACTCCTACCACTTGTCACACTTCCAGGTTCTATGAATTCGAAGTGCTCAGATCTCTTGTCCACAGGATCCCCGAAATATCGAATCTCGGTATCTCGAAATTATCTCTCCCATAATTTTCTCCTCCAGGGATTTTTCCTTTCCCTGTCTCTTCGCATTTCATGCTTTCAGGGTTTCCAGTGTCGAAATGCTCGATTGCATTGTTCTCAAAACTCTCGAAGTTTTGAAATCCAATATGCCGAAATGATGGCTTCCTCCAAATTATTACGAACTTTCATGTTTCGAGATTTCCCGATGCAAGGTCTCCTCTGCCCCTGCTCTCTCGCACTTCCGGTACCCGAAATGCCGAAGTGACGATATGGCCCTTTTCGCTCCTGGCCAAGATCAATGGCTATGATCCACTCCCATATCAATGACCCTGATCTTTTCGGGATTTTCCTCCCTAAGAGCCCAGATCTCGCGTCCTCAGGATTTCTGAAATCCCGATATCAGGTATGCCGAAAAGCTCCCGACAATACTCCTTCTCCTAATTTCGGGAATTCACATTTCAAAACTTTGTGACCCCTACGACACTTCTCCTCTGGTCCTTCGAATCCCCTATATCTGAAATCTCAGTGGACTTCCCGATCTTCGCCATGTGTCCTCCCATGAATGGATGGTCTAGATCGTTTCGGGACTTCGCCACTCGCGAACTTGAAAGACTCCCTTCTATACTTTTCAGTGTCTGAATCCCCGAAATGGAGATCTCGTGACATGTTTACTCCTTCCAGATGAATGGATCATATTTCTCTCATTGTTTCCAGACTTTCACTGTGAAGTGCCCCGATATTTCATCATCAGGACCTCCGAAATCCCGATATTCCTACCCTATTAGGACTTTCCCAGATTTCTCTGCTCTTCTCGTATCTGGGCTTAACTCATATGTGCCTTATTCCAGATCCGATGGCTGTTAGTGATCTGTGTGAGATCTGACGACTCACGATCTCTCCTACTTTGTGTTCTCTCCCGCTACCCCCTGGACATGGAAACTTCAATGGTCCAAATCTTCCCTTTGGCCTGATCCAATGACAACTGTGCTCTCCTTTTGAGCATGCACTTTCTTCCCAAACTTGGAAGAATTCCCAAATGCTAAAGGTCTCATCCTTTGCTTCTTTTTTGTGAACTCTACTACCCTTGGTCTCACCTGCACACTCGAAGATGATGTCCCTCCTGATCTTTCGGGACTATAAAATCTTCGAAGAGTTTTCCCTTTTGGCCTCTGCAACCTCTTGTGGTGTTATAACCCTAAAATGCACCATACAGGTTTACCTGGCATCAAGCCTACTCATGCCTCTTCCTAGCCGAAGCCATGCTGAACAAATCCTCAAAAAACCACTTGAAACAAGCAACCCGAACCCTAACTTCTCACTGGGCGTGGGCAACCGCTTGTTGTCCTTCTACTACACGCGGGTATCCGCGGGCTAACCCACTACAACCCGCGGGTACCTAACAAAGCAAAAAATCAGGAAAGTTTCTGCCGGGACACGAGGCTTTTTGTCAGTTAACTGGAACTCCGAGCCATGCATGGCTGAGAGTTCGCCAAAAACCCTATCTCCTTCTAACCTATAAAAGGAGGGGTAGGGGTACTATTCAAGAGAGGAAAAAATCATAGCAAAGAAACTCTGCCAAATTGCCAAGCCAGTTCTGTCTCAACCCTTTAGCCTTGCCTCAAGCTTTAGGAGAAATTCATGCAGCAGCAGTTGGAGGACAGAAAGAAGAGGAAGAGCCCAGGATCAGGATCG
>ML780072.1:498765-525622 GCA_009831015.1 Picea engelmannii
ATGTCTCCCCCACTCTACCTCTCTCTCACACTCCATATCTCTCATCCCCACACTCTCTCACTATCTCTAGTATCTATCTCTTTCCATCTCTCTCTATCTCTCCCTCTATATCTCTCCATATCTCTCTCTCTCTCTCTCTCTACTCTGTTCCCTCAGTCTCTCTGTATCTCTCTTCCCTCTCTCTCTCTCTATATTCCCTCTATATCTCTCTATCTCTCTTCCCCCCCCCCTCTCTCTCTCTCTCCCCCATCCCCCCCACTCTAACTCTCTCCCTCCCTCCCCCCACAATCTCTCTCTCTCTCTATACCCCATATGTATCTCTTTCAGTCCCTCTTTCTTTTTTTCGCCCCTCTCTTTCCCTCCATTTCCCTCTCTCTCTCTCTCACACACACACACACAATATCTCTCMCCTCCTTCCCTTTCTCCCTCTCCCCATCTCTTTCTCTCCATCTCTCTTCCCTCCCCCCGCTCTCTCTCTCTATCTATCTCTTCCTCTATCCATCCTCCCCCCCCCTTCTCTCTCTCTCCCCCATCCCCTCTATCCTTCCCTCTCTTTCGCTCTCTCTCTATTGTCACAGGGGTAGACCTAGGGTTCAATTCAAACAACACACCAACAAGACCTAACTACTGGCCCTTTCGACAACACCTATGGAGGAGATGTAGTGTCACCTGAAGTAGCAATAGGGGGTTACAAGACACAGGTGTCTACAACCAAAGGAAACACAAGTGAGTCCAAAATAACAACACACATAATCTTGTTATTCTTTACCAATATTAAGACTACTTCACACAATTATATCTCAGATATAACACAATAATGCAATAATAGTATAAAAGAAAGTGAAGAACACACCATCAACCACAGAGAACAACAAGATATACGTGGTTCACCCTCTCCCTAGGGTTAGGTCCACATAATTGTGTTTCTTGATATATTAAAATGGAAACATATAGTTCTATCTGCACACTTTAACTTGCAGATTTATCTCTCCTTCTCTCCCCCCCCCCCTCCCCCCCTACACACAGAGCTGCAGGGTTGATCTTCACACCCAACTGAAGATATTACAATCCAAAACACTCTTACACACAATACTTCTTGTAGAAATTTTAATACAAATTATGTATTGCCTAGATTCTCCTGATCTAACAATTATATGCCACTATTAAATAAAAAATCATTTCTACTAAAATTCTTGCAGAATTTAAAACATGATCCCCAATTTCAATATCAAAAAGAGAGATAAATCACACATAACACAAATGTTTTACCAGGAAAGAATAAAGCTAAAAACCCCACTATCATATATTATGTATATATCATGGATCATGAAACAATATCATACAAAACTCTAATCCAAGAGCTCTCAGTACAATATACAATCATCTCACACTGTCATACAAAAATTGGCAAATGCATGTGCCAATTTACTGTCTCCAAATAGCTTGCCTCCTCTATGCAATCCTTGCTGATGGAAATCCCTGCAATGAATGAATCCCTCTTTCCTAGGTTGCACATTTTTCATGGGCACATCCAATGTGTGTGTGGTCGCATGAGTACACCCACTAAAGTCACAACTGATAGTCAAACCATCCCTTTCACCTTCATCTCAACTGGGTCTCCACTGGATCTGACATGCATGTAGTTAACAGTGGTAAATCTTCAGTTGCATGTGAGACCATTGATTGTGAATTAATTAATAATTAATTCACCGATTTATCACTAGTGTAAGTTCAATTACAACTAGTACAACTGAGCTTAACTCACTTAACTGAGTTAAACTACTTTACAACTCACATAACTACACATATAACATTGTTACAATTTCAAATCACTCAATTACAACTAATTCGACTTGCATGTCCCACCAATAAACCTTTGAACTTGAATTTCCTATAGCTAATTGATTTTCCACTTTAGTTAACTATTTCCAAGTTCTAATTGAGAATATATTAATATTTATTGTCCAACTATTATTAAGGGATAATAATAGTCAACATACATCTATAAATAGAATTCACTCACCATCTATAAATAGAATTTGCTCATAATCTAAAAATAGAATTCCAACTATAAATAGCATGAGGCTCCATCCTAGTGTAGGTGCATAATTTTCACTAGGATATTCTTGTTGAATCTCAACACTCCCTCTCAACAAGAAAGGGATTATCCTTCACCCCGATCCCGTCTCTATGGTATTCAAATTTTCTCCTGGTGAGCGCCTTCGTCAGAATGTCTACATCTTGATCTTCCATAGGAATGTACTGAAGAAACATGATATTTTGTTGCACACAATATCTAACATGATGATACGGAATATCTATATGCTTAGATCTATCATGAAGCACAGGATTAATCGAAAGTTTAATGCAACTCTGATTATCAAAATGAATCACTGTCGGATATAAATGAGAACCAAACAAACCAACCAAGATTTTTCTCATATAGATAGCCTCACATGCAGCTTGACTCGCTGCCATGTATTATGCTTTTGCTAAAATGAGTGCCATGGATCTCTGCTTCCTGTTGTACTAAGAAACAACTGTATATCCGATACTAAATATCCCTCCTAATGTGATCTTTTTTTCCATTGGGCTACCCACCCAATCTACATCCATGAATCCATGCAACTTCACCTCATCCGGTTTTTTGTACCATAAGCCATACTTAGATGTGCCCCTCAGGTATCTCAAGACATGCTTACGCACCTTCCAAAAGAGCTTGGTAGGCTTAACCATCGCTTGACTCAGCTGGTTAACCGCATAGAAAATGTTCAGTCTCGTGTTCACTAGATACATTAGCGAACCCACTAAATTTCAATAGATAGTAGCATCCTCTTTCCTCCATTTTCTTGGAAGAGGAGTATCCATGGGTTTGCAGCCCTCCATGTGAAAATTACCTAGTATCTCCCTTGCATACTTTCCTTGAGACACAAAAATTTCACCATCTCGCTGCCATATTTCCAATCCAAGGAAATAATAAAGGAGGCCCATATCCTTCATCTCGAATTCCTTTGCAAGCTCATACTTGCATGAGTGTATCAGTTGCTCATCACCAGTCAATATTAAATCATCAACATAAAGAACAATGATTAAAATCTTACCCTCCACCACTGCATCAACCCAAGTGGGATCCTACACTACTTCCTGAAAGGAAGATGGTTCAGTCACAATACATTTTATCATGAGAGCCATGTATCCAGTAAATCGATCAGGAGACTGTCTATGTCTGCGTCGTAAAGTAGGGGCTCCTACATTCCATGCAGCATCTAGTCTCAATCTATCAGCTTCCATGGTGTTCTTTCTACCATTTCTGATGGATGGATCTGCATGAGTGTCTTCCTCCAGTCCATGAACCTCCTCATGTGGCTGATATACATCTTGAGAATCATCTTTGGGAACAAAAAGTTCCTCCTCTGCATGCAAGTCTATCTCCCTCTCAAGCGACAACTGCATGGATTTCCCCTCATCAAATTTTATATCTCGTCACATAACAATCATCTTACTTTTAGGAAAATACACACAATAATTATGGGTTGTTTCTGTGTACCCCTAAAATATCCCAACTTCAACAAACGGCTCCAGCTTCTTCCTGGTGTTCTTGGCCACATGCACATAAACAAATGAGCCAAAAATATTAAAGTGAAAAACATCCAGTTTCTTACTAGTGAAAGCTTCTTCAGGTGTACTCATGCCAAGTAATCTACGAGGACAATGGTTTTGCACATAAACCGCAGTGTTTCATGCTTCCATCCACAAATGCATTGGTAGGCCTTGATCATGCAACATCGCTCGTGTTGCACCCATGATCATTCTTTTCTTCCTCTCTGCCACCCCATTTTGCTATGGGTTATGAGGCACTATTAATTCTCTTCGAATTCCTTCTTTGCTGCAGAAGTATTTGAATTCGTTAGAGATGTATTCTCCACCAATATCGCTCCTCAGATCCTTCACTTTCTTCCTTGACTCTTTCTCCACCAATTCTTTAAACTCACAGAACTTTGAGAATGTTTGATCCTTCTTCTGCATGAAGAAGATCCAACATTTACGAGAAAATTCATCAACAAAAATAACATAATACTTATGTTTTGTTCTTGAAGCAACCGAGAATGGTCCACACACATCTGTGTGAACTCTCTCCAGGATAACCGAAGCATGATTCTCCTTTTCATGAAAGGTGTACTTTACATACCTCCCCATGGTGCCACCCTTGCATTGATCTAATTGAGCAAGTGTTCCCATTGGAAGTCCAGTAGATATTTGTTGCATGATTTTCAAGGCTCCATGATGAAGATGGCCCAATTTCCTATGCCATAATTTTCCCTCATCCCGACTCACCACTTTTTCTGCCTTTCCCATCATGGCAGTGCATCCATCTACCTCCAAATTGTAGATATTCTTAACCCAAATCCTATATTCTTGAATTGAATCATTGTTTTATGTCGCAGGAAATCTTTTCCATCACTGAAAACAATGTCATAGCCTATGTCCTCCAAAGTTGCGACTAAGACCAAGTTTTTCTTCAACCTTGAAACATGCATAACATCTTTCAATTGAACTGGTTAACTTGACTCCCTCTGAAAGGTAATGGTACCAATTCCAGTCGCACTATATCATCCATCATCACCCATTTCTATATGAATTTTGAGATATTTCTCCTCCAAGTCACTGAAAATCTCCTTGTCTCCTGTCATGTGGAAGGAAGCGCCACTATCCAAATACCACATTGATCCCAATGCACTTGACACCATGCATGCGATCAAGGAGAAGTCAAGTTCAAATTTTGAGCTAAGGGCCTCACCAGCTGCAGCTCCAACAACCTTCTTATTCTTTTTCTTCTGCAGACAGTTAGTAGCAAGATGTCCATGTTCGTGACAGTGAAAACACTTCACTTTGGAAAAATCCAACTTCTTACCTTTAGAATTGGATTTTGAATGGAATTTCTTCCCCTTCCCTTTCCATGCCTTGGCATCCAAAGAAAAATCCTCTTCATCATCATGTTTTTGTGAAGAGCCATCTTTGGTGTTCCGCCTGAACTCCTCCTGTGCTAGATCTGACCATAGTTCTTCCCAATCTGGCAATTTTTCCCTTCCATTGACAAAGTCTTGATAACTGTGCCAATTCTTGGGAAGTCCTAGTAGATCTAAGCTCACCAAATCATCATTAGCGATTTTTATTCCCACACTCCCCAACTCATCCCGACATTGGACAAACTTTGTGAGATATTTTGGAATGGAGTTTCCCTTCTCCATCTTGATCTTCTTGAGTTTATCTTTGAGCACCAATTTCCTATGGTCGTTGTTTTTTTGGAATAGATTCGTCAAATCCTTCCACATTTCATATGGTGTGGCTTTCCCATGGGTTTTTGAGACAATTTGGTCTCATACTCCCTCCAATGGGATCCTCCTCGCCTTTGCCACTTTCTTTCTCCATGCATAAAGATTTGCAACGTCTGCAGCATCTGGCTTAGGAACATCCTTGTCAATGAATTCCTTCAAGCCATTGTCTTTGAGTACTGCCTCCATCCTATCCTTCCAAGCAATGTAGTTTGAGATTCCCTCGAGTGCATACTCTAAACTCAATTCATTGAAAGACATTTCGATCTTGAATCAACTATAGCACCAAGAAAGTATTTCTGCAAATTCAAATTTTATCCAATCACAAACTCAGCTTTTGCAATCTTCTGTGCTCTGATACCATGTATAAATTTTAATACAAATTATGTATTGCTTGGATTCTCCTGATATAACAATTATATGCCACTATTAAACACAAAATCTCTTATACTAAAATTCTTGCGTAATTTAAAACACGATCGCCAATTGCAATATCAAGAAGAGAGATCAATCACAGATAACACAGATGTTTTACCGGGAAAGCATAAAGCTAAAAACCCAAATATCATATATTTTGTATATATCATGGATCATGAAACAATATCATATAAAACTCTAATCCAAGAGCTCTTAGTACAATATACAATCATCTCACACTGTCATACAAAAATTAGCAAATGCATATGCCAATTTACTACCTCTAGACAACCTTCCTCCTCTGCGCAATCCCTGCTGATGGAAATCCCTGCAATGAATGAATCCCTCTTCCCTAGACTGTGCATTCCTCATGGGAACATCCAATGTGTGTGTGGTTGCATGACTGCACCCACTAAAGTCACAACTGATAATCAAACTGTCCCTTTCACATTCATCTCAACTGGGTCTCCACTAGATCTTACATGCATGTAGTTAACAGTGGTAAATCTTCAGTTGCATGTGAGACCACTGATTGTGAATTAATTAATAATTAATTCACTGATCTCTCACTAGTGTAAGTTCAGTTACAACTAGTACAACTGAGCTTAACTCACTTAATTGAGTTAAACTACTTTACAACTCACATAAATACACATATAAATCTATTACAACTTTGAATCACTCAGTTACAACTAATTCGACTTGCATGTCCCACCAATCAACCTTTGAACTCGAATTTCCTATAGATAACTGATTTGTCACTTCAGTTAACTATTTCCAAGTGCTCATTGAGAATAGATTAATATTTATTATCCAACTATTATTAAGGGATAATAATAGTCGACATACATCTATAAATAGAATTCGCTCACCATCTACAAATAGACATCATCTATAAATCTAATTTGCTCATCATCTAAAAATAGAATTCCACCTAAAAATAGCCCGAGGCTCCATCCTAGTGTAGGTGCCTAATTTTCACTAGGATATTCTTGCTGAATCTCAACACTTCTCTTGTGCCCTTTTAACTCTTTGTAAATTTCCGGAGGTTGTGAGGAGGTAGAAGAAATTTAGCAGAGGTAACTTACCCAACCACTTTGAAACTGGGATCTAGCTCTACCAGTTTTAGAGAGGGATCTCTTTGTAAGATTTAGATATGTTTGATTTTCGGATATTAGGCTAGTTAAATTAATTGGAGAATGTTGTTTTGTTTTATAAGGATGGTTGAAATATTGCTTACACTTCCATTGGGATATGGGGTCTACGTTAAGGATTGAGATTAGAAACAAATTTTATTAGTTTTCTTCACAAGGTAGGATAATGAAAATGTTGGATCCTTTCAATTTAAAGAAATGAAAGGCAAATATAGGCGATATAATCAATCACAATAAAGAATCATTTAATAATTTATTTATCACAATATCAGAAGAAAAAAATCTAGATCTTTAAAATCCAGAAACAGAGTATTCAAGATAAATTTTGCACTTAAACTTCTTTTAAATGATCAGATATAGAAAATAGAATGATAACGAATTGAGATAAACATTTAACAATGAGAAGTAAACATCACCAACATCAACATGAAGTAATCGTATGAATCATCCTTTTTATTACTGGTAGATCTCTTAAAAAATATTACAGATCATAGCTTGCTTGGGCGTAAAGATCAACCCTCACTACTTCAAAGTCTGAATTATTTATAGAAAACTTACAATTGATCCTGTCATTAATGGTCAATATATGGTGGAGATAAAATATAACTAACTAGAATACATTTTACAAAATATAGGAATTCTAAATGATCCTCGAATCCTTGATGTTGATTTTGAGGAAGTGGTTGGTGATTCATCTTTGACTTGACTATGACTGTACCATGTGCTGACTCAGACGTACACCTTATCATTACTTGATTAGAGTACACAGGTCATCCCATCTCTTTTGACTAGGGATGGTGATTTTGAGTAACCTTCGGTAAGCTTCATCCATCTTTGTGTATTTGGCGAAGGTGGGTTTGGTGATGAAGATGTACTTGATCTCATGTTGGATGTTGAAGTCCAACTACCGAATCTCCAAAAATGATTTACCAGTGATTATGCCATGTATCCCTGCAAAATTAGAACCATCCTTTACCACTGTGATGATATTTTGTTTGTAGTCTGGGAGGGTAATCAACTTGTCATTGATCATGAGTAACTCTGGTAGCGCCTTCTTATCTAGTAAATCCATTTTGTTGAAAAAAAATTGAACTCCAATGTCCATTGCTTGCGCACTTTCGTCAAGTTGCAACATTAATCCTCTCTTGGTCAAAAATTTATTGATCTCAAGGATAGTTTCTATTCTATCCTCAATCCCCAAGGCCTCTAGCTCCTCTTTTGTTTTGGAATTCAAGAATTTGATGATTTTGTTTGCCTCAGTAGGACTTTCTCCTAGTTCTCCTTTGATCTTATCAATTGCATGTTTGATTCTCTGTATTAGTTCATGTTGCTCAAACATAATCTGTATAAGTGTCCATATTTTTGTCATGGATTTGCAAATGTCTATCCAAATATTTTCCTTGGCCTCTGAAAATGTTTTGGCCGCGATAGTTTCTTTCTACAACTTTTGAATTTCTTTCTTAAGCCTCTAAGACTTATGCATTTCAGTGTTGTAGCTTTACTAAAAGGTGGAATTCAATTGTTGGAGGTTATTGATCTCATCTTGCAATCTTTTGATTTCTTGTTCCTGTAGAGACATGTCTTGCATGGAATTTGATAATTTTTCTAAAGAGTTTGTGGTTGTTACTGAGGTTGCTTCTAGCATCTATGTTGTGGTGGTTGTTGTTGTTGTGATGATACCTTTTATGGGAACTTCATTCAATGGTATGACTATCATTGGCACATTCTTCTCCTTTTCTTTAACTAACTTTTTCAGATCGACTTCCATTTCTTTAATCTGCACATTCTGTTGCATGATTAAATTCAACATTTCCTCTTTATGGTCTTCAGTCTCAGCCATTTCTTTAGCCTATGGGTCTTCTGTAGCAAAAAATTTCAATTGTTTCATTAGGGAGTCTATGTTAGTGTTCTTCTTCTTGATGAGATCTTTTGTTTCTTTGACATTGGACAAATCATATCCAATTTTGAGTACCAGTTCCTCCAGAGATTTTATCTTGTTATCCTTTTCCAAAGAAGACAGCTTCTCTAGCTTTAGCTGAGTCTGGACATTGTTCAAGGAAACCCACAATTTTGCATCAGTTGTGGAGGTGTTGGCCAGGGTGGAGAAAATCCTTTCTCCAGTCTGTCTATGAAGATCCATCTGATTAGCTAGATGCACTTCTGCAGCATCAAACTCAAACGTTGACCTTTTATAATCAGAATTTGTTTTGGGTTGAGGAGCTTGTGCCTACAAGTATGCCATGTGTATTCTCCCCTTCTCTCTATCAAAAGAAAAGATAAACCTATGTTGGATTGTATATGTCTTTTCGAGAATTGAGCATAGGTAATATTTTTAAACATCTCATTTTTCTTCTTGATTAAGTTATACTTCTAAAAAAGGTTGAGTCTTGCAGGCTCTTGTGAATATTTGGTTGTTAATGTTGTATCAGTTTTCTTATTTGATGAGGAAGTGGACATCATTTTTTTTCTTCCTAAGGAAAATAGTGAATGTTCTCCTTCCATTAATGTAGTGGAATGAGTCTCTTCTCCTCTAGACCTATCAGGTGTATGACTGGTCTTGGGCCTCTTTCTATAAACCTGGAAGTCATCTGCTAAGACTTCAGTGACAGAGGGAGATACCTCTTTTCTGGGCCTCTTCTCTACTAGTACTTGAGGAGTAGTGGTATGTGAAATACTGGCAGGAGGAGGTTGTTGTTCTATATCCAGCAGAGTGTTTTCCTCCCACTCTGTTCGGTTCATCAACTTCTCAACTTCTGGTTTGGGAACATGAATATATGGGGAAATTTTATTCCTTAATCTGGTTTCTGCAATAATCCCACATGGATCATAGTGCCAAGAGAAACTGAGGCTAAACTCCATTTATTTTAATATCTTGTTGGCTTCTTCCCCTGCAGCTCTGCTATTGTAGATGAAATATCCAATTTGACCTCTGATCTTGAGTTTTTTTTTTTCTTAAAAGACACACAATGAATGTCGTTTGAATTAATCATCTACCTGATATATTCCAGAGAGAATATCCTGGAAGACAAGTATTTGGGCAGCTTGTAGGGGGGCATCTCACATACGTAAACTTTGATCTCTGTGTGATCCTGGTATAGGTACCAATCATTTATCTTAGAAAGGTCTGACATGTGAAGGATCCTATGAATATCTTCATTTATCCTGGGTTCTTTCCATCCACTTAGCATGCTTACCATTGGGTGGTAAAACTAGTCGATGAACTTCTTAAAACTGAACTCAGATGAGTTTTTTCTTAGTAATGACATCCAGGATGTGATCGGTTGTGGATTACCGTCTTGGTCGATATTCTGCAGGAAGAAAGGAAACTTCTTTGATTGGAAAAATATGAACATGTATGTCAGTGTTGATGAATACCTGAACATGACTTCTATAGGAAAACTGAAGAGTTCTTCATGAATGTTATTGGCCAGAAACTGGCTGAAATTTAACTGGGTGGTGGACTTATCTTCATTGGATAAAATGGATAGGAAACCCAGGATGGCTTCGTCCACCGACTCATCTGAATAATATCCGAGTAGACAACACAGGGAGGAAACAACTTGGTTACCTTTCACTGAGAAAATGGAGGAATGGTAGGGGGTATTTTTCTTGGGTAATTGGGCACTCTCAAGGAGGAAAAGATCAAATATTTCTTCTCTTTTGGAAAAGGACAATTTCTTGTACATTTTGATTAGAACTTCTATGGAAAAAGAAAAAAGGGACTCTGCTCTGGGTACCTTCATCATCTGGTCTATGGTTTCGGGTGTAATGGTAAAAAAGGTCTCTTCAGATGATGAAATGATGGATCTCTCATTGGGAAGATAGCATGCCTAGAACTTGAGGGTGAACTTGGGAAAATTGTATATTTGAGGCAAAATATACAGTCAGAGATTGGACTCCTAAAGTCCAATCTCATCGCTCTGGTCCAAGAAGGTATCTTTGAGCCGGAAGTGTAATTCAAAGAAGTTGAATTCACACTTTGGCTCTACAATCAAGTAATCTTTATCAGCCAGAGGTATCCGATCCAGGTTAACAGGAGGTGGGAGGAATGGATTTTCTTTGATCTCTGATTATTTGGATTTAGGCACCATTGATCCGACTGATACCTGCAACAACGGATTGTTAGATGCATTTACCAGGAGTTAATGGAAGATGTCAATTGAACAGAATATAAAATAGTGTGGTATGGTTGTGTTTGGATTGTGAACAATGTGACAATGGTGAAAAAATAGAATTATGAGGATGAACATATGTCTGTTGAGAAGTTGGATGATGAGTCAGCAGGCTAACGGTCATGGTCGCCTACATTGATTGGCCAATGAGTATCTAGAGGATGAGGTGGAGGGTAATAAATGGGTAACGGGTGTATGAAGGTGATGTGGAGGGTGGTGAGTGGATGACAAGTATATGGAATGCGATGGGAAGTGGGTGAGTGGGGGATGGTACATCGACGGAGTAATGGAAAATGACGTGTAGGCAGAGATAGTGGAGTGTGACGTCAAAGAACAGAGGTGGTATGAAAAAATGGTTGGTAGTTTAGTTAGAGGGGGGGTAGGTGGTAAATGGTTTATCTCTAGGGGGTCTGAGTTAACACAAACACACCACGTTATGATGGGGCCCGCTAGGGAATACCACCAACTTGGACCCCCTCCCCACCATTAACAGTAGAATGGTTGAGGGGTCTAATATCATCTTTCAGCCATAGATCTGAGCACCTTTTTCTCTATCATTGATCTAAGCGTGCCTTTTAACATAGAGCGTCGATCACTTTATATCACAAAAAACTTAGGATAGTGCCCTTTTATGGGTTTTTTTGCGTTGCTCCCCTTTTACATTTTTGTCACAAAGGGGTTAGAATACAACATTTCTAACTTAAATCAACAAATTTAACCAACTTCATGTCTATTTTATTGAAAGTAAGACAAACTAACCTATGTCCTAATATATTCACCTAGCAAATTTAACCCAGATTAGACTGTTGGGTTAAAGAATTACTCTAGCCTGGGACTATTTGATCAAGTTTAAAATGTTTGATCAAATTTATTCACTAACCTATCTATATTGGCTAATATTAAATTGTTTAGCCAAGATTAATTCACTAACCTATCAACATAACATCAAAGTACTTGACCATGGTTAGACTATATGAATCAAGCCATTCTTATTGCCCGGGGTTTTATCATTTTTCTCTTCATACCCTTTTTTATTCTTTTTCTTTTTCTTTCTTTTCTTTTCTTTTATTCTTTTTTCTTATTTTGTTTTGTTTTCTTTTATTCTTTTATTTTTCTTTTCTGTAAATCATCTAGAGAATGAAATATTATTTACAATAAAAATACAACTAGAGGGAAAATTTCTAGTCACCAGTTGATCCTATGAAACATAGGGTTATAACATGCCCCAACAACACTCACTCTCTTAACCACAATGACGACCAACAACCCAGATCGAAAAATGACCGACGACCCCCTATTGTCTCATCTAGGTCCTTATTTATACATTACAATGACTCTTAGACCACCTTAGATCGGAGTCTAAGTGTTAAGACCCTAAATTCCAAAACTCCAGGTGTCTAAAACCCTAGGTCAACTTGACCCACATTTTCAGGGCTTCGCCAACCTGTCTTTCCTTCTTTCCCGCAAGGTGCTCCAAAGCATCCGTTGGTGGATTTTTTCGTTTGTTGAGTTTTCCATGATCCATATTCCTTGTTGATCTGTCCTCCTTGATATTCTCATTCAATGACTCACTTTCCCTTACTTTTCTTCTTTTTTTCTTCTTCTTTGATCACTTCAACCCATTCTCAGTCAATGTGTTTTCTGCGTAGTTTGTATTGCATATTTTCTCTTCCTTTTTCTTTGATTCCTTCCTTAATCCATAACAAAGGGACAACATGCCCCCAACACTCACCTGTGACTCGTCCTGAGTCATTGAAATGTTGGACCTTCCATTTTACTTTGACTTTAGACTGCGCAAAGCAACCTATGCTTCCTACTCAATCCCTCCCCACCGTGTGAAGACTGTCTTTTATGTGTCTGGTACCTAGTTTCAACTGTACTTGGTACCTAGACTCTTCTTCTTATGCTTTTACTAAGACCTGTGGGGAAATTGGTTGTCATAATACAATTTCAACTGACTCCCATTCACCAAACCTTCCTTCTATTCTTCGTTCAAAGTCTTCAACTGCACAGCTCCTCCTTCTGTGACATAAGAAACTTCATATGGTCCAATCCAATGTGTCCTAAACTTCCTTGGATGCTTCATGAACTTGATGTCATATACCAAGTCCAAAATCGTTTCATAAACAATCCAAAATGTTTTCATAAATAGTCCAAAATCCACTTTTGCATTTATATATTCATTCTAGCCCCAAAGTTTACAAAGGTTTTCCTGCTCAGATGGAAGGCTCATTTTTTCTCCATACTTTCTATATCCTTGAGATAATATATATATATAGAAGAATCACTTGAGGAATTCAAAACATTTAAACTTCCCCATAATTCTAAAAATAGAGATCAGTTACAAAAAGGAGTGATTTATATAGACAATTATCCTATTTTAAAGGGATCGTTATGAATAGGTCTGACATATCTAGGGCCATTTTCCTCGACCACCATCTGTCCAAATTTTTTTGGAACATACCCAATCCTACCTGAGAATTTATTTCAGCTTGGCGATTTCCTCCTTAAGAGTGCTTAACCAGACTAGTTGATTTTCCCTGACACTCTCCATCGCCTCAGTTCTGATTTTTGTTTTCTATCATTTGTTTTGCTTCTCCTTCACTTCCTGCTTGTAGATTTCATCCACGTATCCATTGATGATTAGGTCCCTCATAAAAAGGTTTAATCTAAACCCTTATTCTAGTTCAGTCGTGGGTTCAGTATGAAATCTAGTTGCTAATATCTGCGTAACCAACCTTTCTCTCTTACTCATTGATAAGCCTGAAATCTTAGTTTAAAACCTTATTGTACTGGATATTGTTTGATTGGTGTTGTCCATGTATTCCAACCTCATATAGAGAACAATTTTTTATCTCCCTTAATTTTTCAAAACTCAGGAAATCAATCCAAATCGAGATTACTTCACTTGTGCATGAGACGAAAATCTCCCGAATTAGAATAAGGCCACCCATATCTGAAGACGGGTAGTCCTTGTATCTTAATCATGAATTACTGATAGTGTACGTTGGTTTTCCATGCTTCACCAATCTACTTCTAATGATGAGATTTTAAGTTAGTTATATGACAACGTTCACTTAACATGTCGGACGGGAAGTACCCGAACCAACGATGTGAGGTGATTTGACTAGCCATCACCTCCCCCCATGAGTTGTTGATTTGACACATTATACCACGTGACATCGAGGATATTTTTAAAATGGTTTCAGGAAGACTAATTTTCACCCCGATGTACTTATAAGGGTGCCACACGTCCGCTACTAAAACCACAATGGTTTTCCTCGGTCCACCCTTACATAGTTAAATTTCGTGCTATTTCACCGCCCGATATGGGTCTCAACTGTTGATTTGGGCTACTTCAAGATCAACAGTCTGTAGAATTCCCTCCTTTGCTATCCCTCTATATTTTCCCACATTTCCACCACATATGACCTGAGCCTCCAAATGATTCCATGTCTCTATACTGCTTTAGTCACCTGCCAAATTTAAACTCGGATTTCAAGCATAATCGCTATGGTGATAACATAGGCTCCAAATGGGGATGATATCCTCCTAGTGAGGTAGAAAATAATTGTAGACCCAGTGCCTTCTTCATTGGGCTTCCTTTCAGACATGTGTGGGCATAATGTTACATCTTGGAGATTGAACGTCAAATCTTAAAACCAGATTTTGCAAACTGCGCTCCACTTGATGCTGAACAATATTGCTAGGATATAACTGTACATACTACTAGAGATTTTAAAACAATGCTTGGACAACAAGCTTATTTTCATACTCCTACCTTCCTAACTACTGAAAAAGGATTGTTAATCAATTGAAATCATAATCCCAATGTAGCCATGACAACATTCTATCCATCGTTTATTTTCTTTGCACTTTCTTGTCCCAAAACCTTTTTGCTGACGGTTCATTCAAAACTTTATCCATAAGTCCAATTCTTAAAATTTTTGAAAGTCCTGGTTTGTTCACTTCCTCCAACATAATCGCAAATGGATCTTCTAAGATATGCATAAAAAAATCACCGCCTTTCACTCCCACTACATTTCTGTTTTCAAGTGATTCAACTTGTTGAATTCTATTGAAAAACTAACAGAGTTGTTGAGAAGTCTGGTAGTAAGGATTTATTGAGTCATAAGGCAACCATGGTTGCAGAACATCATCTGATGTAAGAAGACTCACATTTGATACAAACATTGATTTGTTGTAATTCATTATTATTGGTAAATTCTGATCGTAAACCTTTTCCATATAAAATGTCTTGGGATCATGAATTATATGGAAGGATGTTTCCTTTTCAGTGGTCAAGACAGAAGCACAATCTTCCTCCACAAGTGTTTTTTCGTTTCTTGGAGTTTTCGTAAGAGAAGTTTCAAAATCTTCATCCATGTCTAGGCCATTCAAAAATACGATCACTACATCATTTTCAAGGGAAGAAAGGAAACCTTGAAATCCTTTGTCTTGCTGGGAATATTGTTGAACATCTGCATTAGTTTTAGGAGAAATAAAATGACCTTTAACGACAATTTCTTGATCAACTTATTCTTTAATCTGATGGTCAAGCGCAAGTTGCAACTCCGAATTTAAATACCTTTCCAAGTAATGATCGTTTAATTCATGTGAGTGTAGTTGGTGTTCCTCAATGATAACAAACTTTTCATGTAAAACAGTGCTACTGTGAATGCAGTGAGAACTCCCTGTTTTCTCTAAAATCTCATGATTTTATTTTAACCATTCAAAGGAAGAAAAACATAAGGGAAGAGAGTTTTTATTTGTAATTCCACTTCTTTCTTCACTTTCAATGTCATGCTTGGATGCTTTCTGATTCGAAACGCTATAGACATTTTTTTTTCAACAGTTCGAATGAGGAAAAACACAATGGAAAGGTTTTGTTACTTGACTCAAAACCTTATTTATTTTCTCCAATGTCATCATAGGTACATTTCTCCATTTCTTTGGATTGTTGGATATGCTCATTTTCAACTTTGTCTTTGACCAATGACTGTACTTTCAAATTGACAAGATCTTCTACAAAACAAGTAATAGGGTCATCAAGCATCTGAGAAGAGTGTTACACTATCTTGGCAATTGTTTTAGTTGGTCTGGCGTGAATTTTCATCAACACAAATTTTTTTTCCTCAACAATGACCTAAGAATTTCATTTCAACAATTTGAATGCAGCAAATCGCAAGGGTAGAGAATTCTCTTCAGCTGATTTAATTCTTTTCTCTTCGTAACTATTGTTAGCGTCAGAAGTCACTCCTAGATTGTAGCAGGAGAAGAGCCCGACACCCATCATTTTTATGTCACGTATTTTTCTAAAGGGGTGATCATATGGGAGTAAACTCAGAACAACATCATTTAACTCAGAAAACTAGGCCAGAAATGCACAGGGAATTGAGGGCTACAACTAACTTCAGTCAGGAATTTGAGTTTAAAGTGAGATTAGAGGGAAGACTTGGAAGAAAGGTGGAGGAGATTGATCTGGGCATCGTGCCTTCCATCATCTTGAGGAAGAAAAATGGGACACTGAAATGTGCCTAAACGACACAGTCATAACTGCACATTGATCAAGCCTACATCATATTATGCAGCCACAACCATTCAACTGGATCCTCCAATTCTGAATTATTCAGTACAAGAGGAAAAATATAACGCGGGAGACTACCTAAACCTGGTGCAAATATTACAGTGATCAACCATACACCATCCTATAATATCGCGACCCTCGATTGGATCTTCCAATTCCGAGTGTTTTAAACAACTTGACAGACAAAATGAAAGAAAGAGAAAATGACTTCCATTAACTTGACAGTCTCAAATAAAAATACATAACCAGAGCTTCCTAAAAAAAACTTTACAGTCGGGAGCATAGCTCAACCATCGATACTTTCTAAAATACAAAAACTAAGTCTATATACTCAGAGAAAAACCCCAGCAGGAAGCTCGAGTCATGCATTGAAGGAATTGCGTCTACATGTTTACTGGTAGAATACACATGCAGTCTCTATACAATCGTCCACCTCAGTCAGATGCCATCATGTTCCATAATGGGCCTGCAAATAAGTTGACAAGCTGACAGTCCCTTTCTAGACTTTCCATTTATGGTGGAAACATTGTCCACCCACCCTCAACTGCTCCAATAACTGCTTCCTTGGGATTGAGAAAGGCCCGGTCAACCTTGTACCCTTGAGATGTGGAAACCTTCTCATTTCATCATCCAGAGCTGAGCTAGACTTTGGAAGGGATGTCTAGGAGAACGAGGATGAGGCGATGGGTGCGAGAAAAATTGGACAAAGGTGGCCAGGTGGAGGGGACATCGAGGCTGGGACATTGGGACATGAGGTGAGATGTCACAAAAAATAAACAAGGAGGTTGCAAGTGTGATGAGTCGGTGAGTGGGGACACAATAGGTGGAGGTGACAAAGGAGACAGGTGGCAAGAAGTGAGAGGGTGTGGTGTGATAAGGTGGCAAGAAGATACAGGTGGAAGAATTCAAGAGGAGTGAAGGGAAAGGGGACATGGTACCCAGGAGAATGGAGGATAGGTGTGAGGCAATGAGAGGTCGGAGGGAGTGGGATATGTGACAAGGAAAGTAGAGAGGTGGAGTGGAGGACACCTGGAAGGATAGGGCTGGCGAGTGGGATTTGGGGGAAGATGTCAGGGTAGTGGGGGGCCCGCGGGGGAAACTGGTTAATTTCGGACCCCCCTCTCCCTATGTTAAATGAAGAAGAGAAGGGGGGGTCCGGAATTGGACCTCATACATAGATATGGGAGTGTTACCCATAATTTTGGTCATCAAGATGATGTGTTAATGACGGTGTACTCAGGCTCTTCATAAGAACTTTCTCCTGAGAAAAAGTTATCTTCATCTCTTCCAGAAAACTCATTTTTGGAGACTGTTCGCAAGCTACTAGTATATTTTCCTGTGAGAATGCATGATTCTCGCAGGCTTCCTTAAGCTAGGGTGCGAGAAGTTCACACTGTGTTGAACTGCTAGGGTGCAAACTCTTTCTAAAGAAAGGAAAAAGATGAATTCTCAATGCTTCTAGAAGGGAATCTTCTAGAAGGATGAGATGGCATTTGAATGGTTATCCTAGTACGGGATTCCCTAATATTTTGGGATCATTCTTATCCAAGTAACTAATTCATTCTCTCCTATATATTGAGTGAATTCTCGTGGAAAAATTTAAGCAAGATTCATTCGAGAATTGGTGAAAGAATTGTGTGAAGGACTGAAGCTTGAACAATAGCTTGGAGACTACAGTAGGTCTATCAAGGGGATTTGATCTTCTTCATGCAAGGATTGAGCAAGTGTGTGTGTTAGAGCCAGTAGCCATCGAAAGGAAGGTTGTGACATCAAGGCTTAGGTTGTAATCTTTACTTTCCATTAATATGATACAGTAACATGTCCCTTTCCCATAAATATTTTTCCACTTTATTGTATAATTCCTTGATCATATACATAGATTGACTGTTGAATAGATTGTGCTTTCTTCACTTTGGTTGGTTTGTGTTGTCTTGGTCTTGGATGCACGAGAGCACTGGAGCAAAGCGGAAGAAACAAAGACCATTGGAAGTGATAATAAGGTATCTTCTTTGTTCTTGCCTCCTATTTAATTCAATGGTTAGAATCTAGGGAAAGAGTCATGTTCTGTCTTGCTTTGTTCTAGATCCATCTGGATCTAGGGAGATCGGTTAGTGTCTGCACCTACGGATTTATCCTATAACAAAATTGGTGACTCCACTGGGGAGCAATCCCATTTTCTTTGTGGATTTTGATATTTTTCTGTGGCCATTTTCTCTGGTTTCACTTTTTTCCTATCCTATCAATCTATGAGTCTTCAGGATATCCTGAGAAACCCTCTGGGTCCAGAAGCCTTTTTCAATTTTTCTTCATTTTCCAAAATTTTGATTATGTTAAGACATTCTCGCACTGTACTTCATTACAGCCTGTGAGAATAGGTAGAGTTCGCACTCTGGCTTTAGGTTTCAGTGTGAGGTTCTCACACCCTGCTCAAGAGTCACCTGTGAGAATCAGTGATTCTCGCACTGTGTAATATTGCCTGCCTGTGAACTCAATTTTTCAAAACTTTGGATTTGAGTTTTGGCATATTCAAATACCCAGATCAGTTTAATTGCCTCATAAGAGTTTCTTAGACCATTGATTGATGTTCTTCTTGTCTTCGTTTGCGTACATGAACAGTCTTAGGATTTCAAGGATTTTCTTGTCATTTGTGTCTTGACTTTTGTTTCTTGACTTTTCTTATCACAACTATACTCTCTGATTTCAGAATCTGAGTGTGCTTGTTTGGTTAAGGACCGGCAATCGGTTGAAAGTTGAGTTTCTTGGTCTTTATCATTTGCTTATTGTTTGAAAGATCACTTTCCTCATGCAATTGAAAAGACTAGTTTTGGTTTCTTTGTTTTAACAAAATTCATTATTGCTTTTAGTGAAATTTTTTAAACAAAAAGATTTAATTTCTTGCTTTATATTAGGTTGGGGGAATCCTTGCATTTGAAGTAGCAAAATTGCAAGATTCTTGGCATTTTTTGATCTTAAATTATGAAAAATTTTCCTCCTCATGGGGGGGCCATGAATCGTGCATTGGTGTTCAGTACCTTTTTCTCCTTTCTTGCGAATCTTGATATTGATGATTTTTAAGATTTTGGGAGATTGTGCATCTAGGAATGATAAATGTTTTCTCCTTCTCGTAGCATAGATTTCATCGAAATGAAAAGATTTCATCTTCATATATTTGCATAATTTTTGAGTCGGTCAAAACACAATATTTTCCACGCCATATTCCTTTTGAGTAACAACAGCCATAAAATAAAGCGCTTATAAAAATTGATTAGACATTTTTATATTTTCTGGTAGCAAACCTACATTAGATTAGTTGTAGGGCTTTGGAATAGGTGTGAAAAATAACTTTCCAAAGCTGCAAACAAACATAGTATCTTGTGTTAGGGAGTGTTAAAATTCCATTTGCAACATCTTGTCCTGGGAAGCCCTTCTCACACAAGGGTCAAACACGAGGTCACATTGATATTGGCAGAGTTACTCACCCTTCTTTGTTGATATTAGTGTAGAGATTGCACGTATTATAGGGAACACTTAGAGGTATACCCACAATGATGAGTGGAAGCCTTTTGAGTTGATTTCGGGCTAGATACCCTACCCTTGCGTGTGGATCGGACTGTTGACTGTCCCCCCAGGATTTATTGTTGTTGGTGGTGACCTTAGTGGCTTTTCTCTCTAGGTTCTTACTCGAGGTGATTGTGGAGGGGAAAGTCTTCACGATACCTGGAATTGATGTTGACCAAACTCACTCGGGATCCTTGGAAGGTATACCCACGATTATGTGTGGGAGCTTGCACCAAGGTGTAAGTCCGTTAAGCAGGTCATCAACGTAACTTTTCCACCCGCTCTATTTCAGCCCCTTCTTACATTGTTCTCACGACGTTGGATTTCATCACCAACTAGTGCGCTCATTGTGAGAAGGTTTTGTTTGCTTGCTTGCTTACTAGATTTTTAGCGTGTGCTGTTTGTTTTCCCTAGTGGACTCTATATTGGATTTTTTTTTTTCATGGTGTCAGTTCCCGAAATGAACAATGAAGGAACCCCTGCTCCAGGGGAACCTTTTGTTTTTCCTTCTTACGGAAACATTGGTCCTCCTCACATCGCTACTTTGATCCCTCCAGGTCTCACAATTGGATTACCGGTATGGTTGTTTTCCACTCAGGTAATCCCGAATGTAGTAAGTGCTTCAGTCGTAAGCACTTCCCCCTAAGAGCATCAACCTCATATTGATCCTTCACTGTCTTCACCAATCATATCTTCTTCACATTTTTCACTTGCGAGGTCTCCTTCTATTTCATCTTCTTCGTCGAGTGAAAGTTCTAAAGCTAGTAACCCGGTGAATAAGAAGAAGAAGACAAGAAATATTAATAAGAAGAAATATAAACAAGGGTCAAAACCTCCAACCACTTTCAAACATGTTGGAAAACAACTAGTTACTGTTAATCGTCCTGGGAGTGTTGATGATGTCAAGATCACCCAAACACCTCATAAGCCCAAGTACCCTTGCAGGATTTGTAAGGGTAGCCATCTTCTTAAGGGTTTCCCTGGTCTATCCAAGGTTATAGAAGCATGGTCTACACATCCTCGCCAACCCATGTCGTTAGCCTCTGAACAACATGTTGATGACCTCCCCTCAACTAGTCACGATACTGTTGGGAAGAAGGAAAGTAGAGTCAAGTTCCCGTGCATGTTATGCAAAGGGAGTCATCTCACTCACCTTTTCCCTTGTATGGATGAAGCCTCAAAATTACTGGAAGACATGACTATTTCACAGCCTCAATTTCTAGCTGCTTATCATAAGATTTCTCTCAACCCTCCAATAGTTGATGGAATGATCACTCCAGTCCTTTCATCGGTTAATACGGTTGATCATGTCGTCAATATGGTCACATCCTTAGTTGAACCAGTTGACAAAGTGGTTGACCCAATACCATCCTCGGTCAAACCCACTCTCCCCTTAGAGAGTGAAACCCAAGCGGTCGATCCATTTCCATCTGTCGACCCCATTCTCTCCTTGGAGAATGCAACTCAGGTGGTCGATCTGATCTCTCCATCGGTCGATCCTACTCTCCCGCTAGAGAGTAAACCCGATACTGCCCATGTTTTTCTCGTTGATACAAACTCTGCCATGTCAAGGGGTATTCCTCCTTCTCTCATGGAACCCCCTCCAAGTAATGAGGCCATCCATTTTGATTGGGGTGTGCTAACTGGACCTCGTCTTCCCTCTCACTTTCCTTTCCAGATTACAGTGCAATTTTGTGGTCGGGACGTTCCTCAGACGTTGATAGATGAAGGTTCGTCTGTTAGTATTTTATCCTCTATTGCTTGGAAATCTTTGGGTTATCCTCCGCTTGCACCAGTTACGCAAAATCTGTTAGCTTTTAATAGAAGAACTAGTCAACCTTTAGGGACCCTTCCTCGGTTTCCTATAACTCTGGGAGGGAAAAATGTCTTTATCGATGTCATGGTAGTCCAAGACCCCTTGGATTTTGCTTTACTCCTTGGGAGAGATTATGTCTATGCCATGAAATCTATTGTGTCTACTCTTTTTTGTGTGATATCTTTGCCTCACGATGGACGAGTTGTGACTGTTGATCAACTTTCATTCATTGACCCCGCCTGGATTGCCTCCCTGAATGGTTCTTGTATACAGACGGTATCGCCCCCTCCACAGGTCAATTATGTGGCGTTGTCGCCCATGGCTTCAATTTATGATGACTTAGATCCAATAGTTGACATGGTGATCTCTTCGATAGGGTTGTTAGAGTCTGATCTCTTTACTCCTGTCGTGACCCTCGACATGGTGTCCTTCCTGAGTGTTTTTCTTCCTTCTAGTGAAGACCTCTTGGAAGCCATGACCGAGTTTTTTCCTTTGACATGGTGTCATTCCAGAGCATTGTCCTCTTGGAATCCATGATTAAGAAGAGAGTTCTAAGGATAGTTTATGCATCTTTGAGGCAACCTCGTTAAAAAATGAAACATAGGTCTTTGAGCATAGTTTTTTTTTTTATTTCAAGCTCGTTTAAAAAATGAAACCACTTTCGAGGATAGATTTTTCATCTCTGTAGCAACCTCGTTAAAAAATGCAACAGAGGTTATAAGCATAGTTCTTGTTTCTATGTCAAGCTCGTTAAAAAATGAAATAGTTTTCCCCCTCTCTATTTGAGTCAAGTCCTTCGTCTAGTATTTGAAGCTTCATTTCATTCTCCTTTGAAGTTGGTTGAAACGAAGCTTGGGGGGTGTTTGACTCAGCCTCTGGACTTCATGTTGAAGTTAAACTACTAGCATCTTAAGATGGGGGCTAAGTACCAACCATGCCTTGGGAAGTCCTCAAGCATAGTTTCCTCTAGTTCAAGATTGTCTAAAAATGAAACCAGATCCAAGCATACTTTTGTTTAGTTTTTAAGCTTGTGTAAAAATTAAAATCTATCCCAAGCATAGTTTTGTTTTGTTTTAAAGCTTGCATAAAAATGAAAACAATCCTGAGCTTAGTCTTTATTCTTTCTCATGCTCGTTAATACATGAGAATAAGTTACTGATCTTAGTCTTTGTTCTTTCTCATGCTCGTAAATCAATGAGAATGTAACCGAGTATACTTTTATCACTTTTTCGAAATCGTAAAGGTTATACAAAAAAGGAACCCCCTAGAGTCCTCTTTAAGCTCTTTTCAGACTCTCTAAACATGAGAAGATCGCCAAGCAACCTTTCTATTTTCACGTTCAATAAAGTATTTGAAGTAAGCATTTGGTGAGCGATAATTTATCTCTTTTTTGGTCTTATCCAGACTATTTTACGAAAAAGGAACTGAGAGAGTTCTCTTTTAAGTGTTTTTCCAAACTCTATAAATCATGAAAAAACTTCGAGTTTTCTATCTCTAGACTCGTTAAACAAACATTGACAGACCCATATGGGACCGAACCACTCCTTCTTAGGGTTCGTTAAACATACTCCAAGGGAATCGTCCGAAGGATGAGCTTACATCAACAAGCATATGTTATCCTCCTCAAGCTTTTGTAAAAATAAAGAGGTACTCGCCAGAAATGGTGGGGGAAAATTTGGGAAAGGGATATGTCTTCATCTTCGTATTAATTGGCAGTAAGTGTCGCTCTTGAACATGACACCCCCTATTCATCATTTGAAGCCGGTTTGGGAAATCCATTTGCCTCTCATTCGATTTGTTACAAGGTCATCCCCTGTGTCGTCTTTGAGTCAATGCTGCCAAATCATTGGTCCTGTCGTTCATATGTTCAAGAGAAGTCCATATGAAACCTATATTGAGTCGGACATTTGCAGTTATCCATTCTCTCTGTATCGACCTTCCCTGTGTTCAGTCCAATTCACATCATACTCTGTTTCACCTTCAAAATATGTTACTCATTTCGTGTCATTGATGAGGGATACATCAAGGCCCTCCTGTGATGATTTTTGTTCCATCGACTTCATCTCATTATCTGGAATCAAGACTTAGAAATTATTTTATACCTTGGAGCTTGCATGCCTTAATGGCAGGTTTCCTCGCTTTCGATAGTGGGTTTACATCATTGACCCCTGATCGAAAGATTCCATCGGATGTTTGACTTCAACTCATTTATTCACACTCGATGGATTGTACTATAGTACCTTGGGAGTCATTGACATCAATGGTGATTTCCCTCGCACTTGTTAACGGTTTCATCAATGACCGGTAATCAAGTGGTTTCTACCATGTTTGACTTCATCACATGTAATCACATGGTTAGACTCGTACTTTGGGCGACGAGATTGAAGACCCTGGATATCATCTTTGTGATCCAGGTTGTGATAGATTATGTATAATTTGCGACACATAGATCCACTATGTATTTCTCGTGGCTATGTCATCTTGATTTGAAATTTCTCGCATAGATCCACAGTGTATTCCGGTGGCTATGCTATTTTGACGACATGGATCCACAGTGTATGATTGGTGACCATGACCCATGTCTATAATTTCATTAGTCTGTGATCTGAGTATGGGAATGCCTACCTCAGAATTGATATATATGATATTCTGCAGATGCTTGGTTGTTTGCAGGTTTCCGATTAGATGTGCTCCTGGTTCCTGACACACACATGTAGCTTACAAAGTCTATCAGCTGTCACTGGTTCCAACCTCATACTTTGGGGGGCATTCTGTTACCCATGATTTTGGTCATCATGATGATGTGTTAATTATGGTGTACTCAGGCTCTTCATAAGAACTTTCTCCTGAGAAAAATTTATCTTCATCTCTTCCAGAAAAATCATTTTTGGAGACTGTTCACAGGCTACTAGTATATTTGCCTACGAGAATGCATGATTCTCGCAGGCTGCCTTAAGCCAGGGTGTGAGAAGTTCACACTGTGTTGAACTGCTAGGGTGAAAACTCTTTCTAAAGAAAGGAAAAAGATGAATTCTCGATGCTTCTAGAAGGGAATCTTCTAGAAGGATGAGATGGCATTCGAATGGTTATCCTAGTACTGGATTCCCTGATATTTTGGGATCATTCTTATCCAAGTAACTAACTCATTCTCTCCTATATATTGAATGAATTCTCATGGAAAAGGTTAAGCAAGATTCATTGGAGAATTGGTGAAAGAATTGTGTGAAGGACTGAAGCTTGAATAGCAGCTTGGAGACTACAGTAGGTCTATCAAGGGGATTTGATCTTCTTCATGCAAGGATTGAGCAAGTGTGTGTGTCAGAGCTAGGAGCCATCGAAAGAAAGGTTGTGACATCAAGGCTCAAGTTGTAATCTTTACTTTCCATTAATATGATACAGTAACATGTCCCTTTCCCATAAATATTTTTCCACTTTATTGTATAATTCCTTGATCATATACATAGATTGACTGTTGAATAGATTGTGCTTTCTTCACTTTGGTTGGTTTTTGTTGTTTTGGTCTTGGCTGCACGAGAGCACTGGAGCGAAGCAGGAGCAACAAAGACCATTGAAAGCGATAATAAGGTATGTTCTTTGTTCTTGCCTCCTATTTAATTCAATGGTTAGAATCTAGGGAAAGAGTCATGTTCTGTCTTGCTTTGTTCTAGATCCAGGTGGATCTAGGGAGATCGGTTAGTGTCCACACCTACGGATTTATCCTATAATAGGGAGCTTTAATCTCAACCTCTTATACTTGTGCGACACCATATCGGACACCCCCTGTTAAAGGAAGAACGACCGGGGGGGTCTGGAATCAGACCTTGTCCATAGATCTGGGTGTGTGGATCATGGCCACCCAAATCCACACATCCTTTAAATCATATGCGCATGATCACAAAGACTTAGGAAAAGTGGGTTTTTGACCTACTTCCTCCCATTGATTGCTAAAAGGGGGCACATCTTGGGAAAATCACCACCCCTACATGTTTATGTGATAACAACTATAATACATAGGTTTATTTATCCCACTGTACTGCTGAAAAAAAAAAGTCTTCAACATCACAATCCTCCTCATATTCATCATATACAGGAAAATCAACCTTTTGTGCGATGTCATCTAAAAAGAACAAACTAGGAACATCAACCTATTATTCAACAAATTGATTTGTAAACTCATCCTCTTGACTATCTATAAACAAATACATAAAACCATCATCCTTTTTCTTATGATGATATGGATTGGCACCCCCTTTTTCAAAAGGTGGAATACAAAATTTTGTAGAATCATTGGCATTGGAAACTGAAAGAGGACCTATGGTATTTTTAATTATATGCTCAGGATCCCAATCAACCCCTTTCTTCTCATATTCACCTTCACGTTCTTGAGCATTCGGTCCTTTATTTTGAATTTGTTTACATGATAGGATGTTGTGTTGAATGTCCTAAGCATCATAGAGCATTTTTTATAAGGACTTGGACCTTCTTTCCATAAGGAGGACAGACAAATATGGATGGAGAGTAGTTTCATAATGTAGCATGGAAACAACTTCAGTGGTTAGAATTTATTTGGGAAAATTGTGGTAGATACTGGAAAAACTTCTACTGGATATAGAAATAGTTTCATTGTCCTGCTTTTTCAAAGCATAAAACTCTCTAATTTGTAGGTCCAAAGATTTCTACTCCAGACTGGATAAGTATCTGCAGTAGGCAGGGTTCAGAAAAGGAAGTGCAGACAACAACCTCTACATCAAGGTAAGTCAAGGTAATATTTTATTAATTGAAGTTTATGTTGATGATATTATTTTTGGTAGTGATGATGA
>ML780072.1:530046-540603 GCA_009831015.1 Picea engelmannii
GACATATGAGGGTCCTCCAACTTCGTAAGGCCATAAATCTCAAACCGTGAGGAGTTATGTGACGTTCTACATACCACCAGAAATGGAATGACATGTAATATCCATATAGAATAGTATTATCTGAAAATATATCATAACTCATAACATTACCCATCAAACAAATTTGGGTCCATTACCCAAACCTGGGGTCTCCAACTTCTCATGGCCATAACTCTCTAACCATGAGGAATTATGTGGCGTTCCACATACCACCGGAAATGACATGACAAGAACTATCCATCTATGATATTTTCCCTAACAAATTAACTTTCCTTCATCTCATTATTCCATAACTAAGCATGGGTTATCTTACTCCACAAAGCGTCTTCCCATGAGGGATTTCACCATAAGGGTACCACTTTGGAGTTCATCCATAATTACTTCTTATCAACCATGAAAAAACAATAATGAGTCATATTTACATCAAACACTATTGGGTCCATTACCCAAAACTTTGTGCTATGGGTATTTCTTCAAGGGTTGACATCAATGACAACGAACCTTAATCAACAGATACTGGAAAACCTTCTACTGAATATAGAAATAGTTTCATTGTCCTGCTTTTTCAAAGCATAGAACTCTCTAATTTGTAGGTCCAAAGATTTCTTCTTTCTCCAAAACTTTAAAAAGACAAATTTCAATTCCTCCCATGAGCTAATCATCTTTGGCTGCAAATGCTTGAACCAGTCTTTTGTGTCTCCTTTTAAGGACTGAAAAATGACCCTCATACACACATCATCATGGTCAATCTCAAACAAATATATAAAATTATCAAACCCTTGTATTTGTTTTTTAGCTGAGATGGGATTAGGTTCCCCATCAAACACAGGTAGGTACTTATAATACTCAGGAGGAAAATCATGAAGGATTTGAGGTAGCTTCAAGGGATTGTATCTGTGTTGAATCTTGGGGGATGTTGGATTAAGCATAGGAGGTGAAATACCAATATTCGATTCATGACACTTATCATTATGGTCCTTATATGGCTTAGATGGAATATTTTTATCAAGGCCAATGATAAAATGAGGGGACATTCGTGTAGCTTTAAGAGGGGGATATATAATTTCTAGATTGTCATGGTCATCATTTGCATGCAGTAAGTAAATAAGAACTGGTCTAACATTTTCAAGAAAGGACTAGAGGCAACTTATAAAAAATAGTAAAATGACCTGGAAAAAATCCCATTTTGAGCATTTGTTTTCTTCCATGACACCTTCTCATACCTCTGCCAAGTGGCATCGTCTTTCAGTGAATTATCTGAACTGCATTCAAAATTTGAGTGGAGTCACCAATAACATTTTGGGATCTGGATTCTGCATTAAGACTGTAGTTTCCATTGATGTTTTGGAAACTGGATTCTGCATTGAGAGTGGAGTCGCTAGTGAAAATTTAAATTTATGGATTCTTCTACCAGTGGAATCAGCTTCAAACTGAATTTTTAATGTGTGGAGTCGCCAGAGAAAGAATACATCCAATATGTTCCTAAGTGTTTGCTTCTCTCAGACCTTATAACTCAACCATGTCATTCTTTCCCAGGGAAAATTTTCAATTTCATCCCCGGAAACAACGCTAGAATGTTAGCACTTTGTAAACTTCGTCCGACTAAAAAGACAAACGACAGAGGTAACTTTTTCAACCAGCTTTAGAGTTGAGGCACTAGCCTACTCAACTCAGAGATGTCTCTCTCATGTCACTTAATGTTTATTTAGAAATCAGTGGCTAGATTTGGTTTGCTTTGGGGGTTTCTTATAAAATAATTGAAGAAACGAAGATAATATTTGGGATATGGAGTCTACAATGAACAATGCATTGTCAAAACATGAAAACTGTCAAGAGGAAAAGGTTAAATGAGGTGATGAGTCTGAGTTTATATCCAAAATTTGCATGGAATCAAAGGAAAATAAACATATAACTGCATCAGAGCATATTAAAATGAATTCTGAATTGGTCAAGAAGAAATACACATAGTCTAAATCGCTTAAGCCAAGAGCATTGCAATGATGAATTATAGGTTTTTGTTTCTCCAATTTAGACAGATGAAAGTGTAAATGAAATATAAGATTACAAGAATCACATACTATGAAATAAAACAAGATTCATATCACCGCCAATTAGAATCTTTTCATAAACAGTCCAAAATCCACTTCTGCATTTATATATTCATTCTAGCCCCAAAGTTTACAAAGGTATTCCTGCTCAGAGGGAAGGCTCCTCTTTTCTCCATACCTTCTATATCCTAGAGATAATATATATATAGAGGAATCACTTGAGGAATTCAAAATGTTTAAACTTCCCCATAATTCTAAAAATAGAGATTCAATTACAAAAAGGAGTGATTTATATAAACGATTATCCTATTTTAAAGGGATCGTTACAAATAGGTATGGAATATCTGGGGATTTTTTTCTCGACCGTCATCTATCCAAAATTTGTTGGAACATACCCAATCCTACCTGATAATTTATTTCAGCTTGGTGATTTCATCCTTTAGAGTGCTCAACCAGACTAGTTGATTTTCCACGATGCTCTCCATCGCCTCAGTTCTTATTTCTATTTTCTGTCATTTGTTCTTCTTCTCCTTCACTGCCTTATTGTAGATTTTGTCTGCATGTACATTGATTATTAGTTCCCTCATAACAAGGTTTAATATGAACCCTGATTCTGGTTCAGTCACGGGTTCAATATGAAATCTAGTTGCTAATGCGCAACCAACTGTTCTCTCTTACTCATTGATAATCCTGACATGTTAGTTGAAAACCATGTACTAGATACTGTTCGATTGGAATTGTCCATGTCTTCCAACCTCGCAGAGACCACGATTTTTTCTCTCCCTTAGTTTTGTAGAACTCAGGAAATCAATCCAATTCGAGATTACTTCACTTATACATGAGATGATGATCTCCTAGAGTAGAATAAGGCCACCCATATCTAAAGACCGATAGTCCTTGTATCTTAATCATGAATTAATGACAGGGTACATTGGTTTTCCATGCTTCACCAATATACTTCGAATGATGAGATTTTGATTTAGTTATATGACAAAGTTCATTTGACATGTCGGACAGGAAATACCTAAACCAACGATGTGAGGTGATTTGACTAGCCATCACCTCCCCCCATGAGATTTTAATTTGACACATTATACCACATGAAATTAGGGTTTGTTTGAAAATGGCTTCAGGTAAAATGATTTTCTCCCCGATGTACTTATAACGGTGCTACACGTCCGCTACTAAAACCATAATGGTTTTCCCTGGTCTTCCCTCACATAATTAAATTATGTGCTATTTCATCACCCGATATGGGTCTCAACCATTGATCTGGGTTACTTCAAGATCAAAGGTATGTAGGATTTCCCCCTTCGCACTCCCACTATATTTTTCCACATTTCTACCACATATGACATGAGCCTCCAAATGACGCCATGTCTCTATACTTCTTTAGTCACCTGCCAAATTTAAACTCGGATTTCAATAATAATTGTTATGGTGATAACATGTACAAAAAAATCAATTGTCCATTTCTCAAATACCTGTAAGGTTAGCTGAGGTGATAAAGGAATCTCATCTCTTCTATAAGGTTTCCTAACTCTTTGGCATACATCACAGGATCTGTAGTATTCCTTAGCAACTTTGTGTAAAGTGGGCCACGAGAGGCCGACTCTAAGAAACTGTTGCATTGTTTCTTTTCCTACATAATGTCCTCCTGTGATGACTTCATGTGATTCTTCCAGAATCAGTGGTCTTTCTACCTCCATAACACATCTCCTCAAGATCTCATCAAGTCCCATCTTATATATCTATCCAACTATAAGTGAAAAATATACAACACGAACTACCAATTGTTTCTTTTGAATGATGGTATACGCGCGGGGTGCCATTCCTGTGGACAAGAATTGGATGATCTCGATGAAGTGATCATCAACCTTTCTGATGACCAACAATTATGCATCTAGTAGTGTATCCTCCAGACTGGTAGGTTCCTCTCCATGCTCTATTCTAGACAAGTGGTCAGGTCCCTTGTTCATTGTCCCTAGCTTGACCACAATGTCAAAATCGTATTCCTGGAATAACATAAGCCATATGCATATTATTCCCCCCAACACTGGCTTGTTGACTAGGTATTTCAACCTAGACTGATCAGTGAACATCTTAAAATGTCCTCCCAATTAGTAGTGTCAAAACTTCTGTAGCGTGTACACCATGGCTAACCCTTCTCTTTCGGTGGTAGTGTAATTTATCTTGGTTGTAGAGAGCTTCCTACTAGAAAAGGCTAACATATGGTCAATATATCCTACTCTTGGTTCTTCTAACACTTATCCTAAGGAAATAGATGAAGCATCGACATGTACATGGAATTCCTTACTCTAGTCTGGGAAAACCAAGATATGTTCAGTGACCATTTTCTGTTTCAGTATGTCAAAGCTCTGTTGGCATTCCTCTGACCATTGGAACTGACAATATTTATTTAAAATCATTTCCATGGGTGTTTTTATCTGTGCATAGCCCTTGATGAACTTTCTATAGTATCAAGTATGTCCCAGTGCAGTGTGCAACTGTCTAACTGAAGTAGGAGGAGGTAGATCAACAATGATGGAAACCTTGGAAGGATCTACCAGCAACCCCTGCTTACACACAATATGGCCTAGCATCACTCCAAGGGGTGAAAAGAAGATACACTTCTTCAGGTTCAGGGAAATATGACATTGTCTACACTTATCCAACATTAGTCTTAAACATTCAATATGCTTTTCCAATAAGCCAAAAATTGTCCAATCATCAAAATATGCTTCCAAACATTTATGTAAAAATTCCTTGAATTATTCAACCACCACCCTAGAAAAGATGGTTGGTGCATTCTTCAATCTAAAAGGCATCACTGTGTACTAGAAAGAAGCCCATTATGTTGCAAATGTGTTCTTATGGTGATCTTCCTTAGAAATCTTGATCTAGTGATAACCTGAAAATCCATCTGTGAAGGATTAAACTTCTTGTCCTCCCACATTATCTAAAACTTCATCAGTAAATGGTGTAGGGAATGGATCATGTAAGCATGCATCATTCAGCTCTCTTAAATCTACACAGATTATGATGTCTCCTGTCTTCTTGTCCTGAACTGCCATAGGGCTTATCCATTTTGATTCTTCAATAGGTTCTATTATTCTTGCTTCCATCATTCTATCTAATTCAATCTTGACTTTCTGCTTATATTTGGGATTCAGTCTGTAGGGTCTTTGCTTGACTAGCCTTGCATCTAGTTTCAAGGGATCTTCATTTCTTTCATGTGGACTTTAATTCCCTTCATGTCTGTGAACTTGGTTGGAAACAAGTCTTGATATTCATGTAGTAATTTTGTGATCTTTTCAATAGTGGAATCATTCCAATAATCTCCAATGTTTGTGAGCTTAGGTGCTTGCTCTGTCCCAATATTAACTTTCTTGATTTTGATTGGTTGTCCAATGAAAGGTAGTTCAACTCCTGGTCCTTTTATGTCTCTCTTTTCTTCAGTTTTTGCGATGTTCACATTCCTAGGATCATCGTCTTCATCGGCATTGATGTTGTAACAACCTTTCAATTTCTGAAGAGGTGCAATCCATTCATCCTCTTCTTGCTCCAAAGGGAGGTTAGGTGCCTCCTCAAAGACTTTTTGTCTTACAACTTGTAAATATTGATCTATTGTGGGGTGTTGACATTCAAATAAAAATGTAGCTACAAAGTTCTGAGTCATACCGTGCCAATTTGCAGTGGTGAGGTGCAGTTCTGCTTGAAGATACCAATTAATAGGTGTTGTGTCCAAAGTGTTATTGAATTTATGCACCCATTGTTCCTGAGGAATGTTTCTCCATACCTCCTCACAACTTCGCACATGGTCCTTCAGACAACTCTGACCTATGTAATGAACTTCACACCCTTTGACTTGGTCTGAAAATTGCACTGTCATTAAAGTGTAACATTGCACCCAATCCACAATGTTATTCTTGTGTGTTCCCCACCATATTGCTGGTATTTCTTTCAAGGCTTCATCCAGTTCAAACATCCTCTATTCTACTGGTACAATTTCTTCAAATTCCAATAAGAACGTTTGTAAATTATTTAAACCATCAAATGTGGGTAGATTACTTACTTTTGTGCCAATCCAGCAAACTTTTGTGGTCAATCTGGCACACCTCCACACAAAAACTTCATACATTTTGTTATGTCAGTTATCTAATGCTTCTTCTGAATCTGATGAGCATGCGTTGTAACTTCGCTAGCTTAAATTCCCATATGTTGTAGGATTAATGTAATCATGTTGCCTTGATTTCAATTTATATATATTCTCTAGTTCATAACAACGATATTATTATCTAATGGGTTATGTGTATCTGCGACCTTCATCAGGGTCCATAGGTGCAATGACCCTAAGGCCATCACCTTCAAATGTCATTCTTATTTTCTTTAAATCAACAATAGTGGAATTTTTGAAATCCCAATCAATTCCTAACAAAGTAGGATAAGGAAAACTATCATCAACTATCTCAATTTCCTCGAAGTCCGCAAATGTTCTTACCTTGTCGATATCCACAAGGACATACTCCAGTATTCCAAAGGGGATTATTTCCTTCTGATTAGTCATCCTGAGCCTGATAGGGGAGTAAATCAACTTAGGTTTTCCCATCATTGCCCAGGTCTAATTCGTCATAACATTGACTTTTGAATCTAAGTGGAGGACCACATAATCTATGTCATAATATCGAATCTGAGCATTAAGGTGTAGTTCCTTGATTTCCCTTCTCTTTCTGGATACTTGATGTACTAATTTATTTAGTAGAGGATCTATCCTGCCTATCTCATACTGTCTGATCAAATTGTGTAGATATTGCACAACTATTTCATCCTTAATCAAATCAATGAACGTATATAAGAAATTGACAAGCTTACTTACCTCTTTTCCATCTCCAGGCGCAACTGATTGATCGAATTCCAGAGGCATTCCACATTCTCATACTTATGTCTATGTATTTGATGAAGAAGCCTGATCTCTTCCAAATTATCTTCTTGCCTCTTCGAACGTCTACTTCTCTTTCTTTGGATAAAAAACATGTGCCTTTTCTGTAGCTCTTCTAGCCCTTGATCCCTTTGTAGTCTTCTCTAGGTTCACCCTGTCTTCTCCTGTAACAACACCTCCTCTAGTGATAACAATGACTCTGGGATCCTCTCCATGAGGTTCTGCTGATATTAGTTGTACTTTCTAGTTTCCTCCTCATCTCTCCTAAAGTTTGGCTAACAACATAGGACAATCTTCAATGACATGTTCAAATGAGTTGCAGTAGCTACAAGTGGTACAAGGGTTCTGATAGTCCCTTGCCAAGTGTCCTAGTTGTGTGCAGTTATAACAAATGATTTGACCTTGACCTCGACCCATGCCTCCTCCTCATCCTCTTCCTATGAACCCACCATGAGGGTTGAAGTTTCCTCTTCCTGGGGAATTAAACTGCGTATTATTTCCCTCCTGCTGCATTTCTCCTTGAATTCTATATGTGTCTCTTGACCTTTCATGCAAGAGTTCATAAGCCCTACAATCTTTCTCATCATGCCCCACAAATTTAAAGAATGCGCAGTAAATATTGGTAGGTGTCTGGACATATTTCTACATGTAATAACATTCACCGGGGTGATGTCTATTTCTACATACCTCACACCAGGGTAGAGTAACCTACTTCAAAGGGCCCAAATCTCTAGAGGCCAAGTACTCATTAAACAGGGAACAATTCTCCTTGTCATGGCTCTCTGACTTGCATCTGATACACCATATTTATTCTCTTTTATCATTTCCCTTGTGTTTATTCATATCTTCGATCTACATAGATAAGATAGTTAGCTGACTCAAAATTTGACTCATACCTGAGATGGATTCTCCCATTGGGGTTGATTCTAGCTTCATGGTGATCTATAATGCCTCAGCCTGCAAAGCAACCTTATTTTTCATCAAAGGAACTTTGATGTATGGTAGGAGGGAAACAATGAACCATTCCTTATTCTTCTCATCTAGAATATGAAAACTCAAATGACATATCAAGGTATTAAACCTATGATCAAACTCCCAAACAGGTTCAACTACTCTCTACTTGATTTCTTTTAGTTTTGTAATGCACTGCGAATCCGACTTGGGTGGTTTCTTGAATTCTGCACTCAACAGAGTATTGATATCATTTAGTGGTTTAGGTTGTGCAACTCCTTTAACAAAATTCATATACCAGATCAGTGCGTGATCTCTCAAGGTAGTACTAAACTGATCTCTCTTAATTTCTTCATCATTGACTTGCTTAATACTCCATATAGCTTCACATAAGAACTAGTGTTGATCAGGATCTTCAGATCCATATCCTCTAAATATAGGTAGCCTCATATCATCTTCCATAGATATTCCTAGGTTTCTTGACTGAATATGTATTGAACTGCTGGTAATAGTTCTCTGAGTGCTTTGATAGCTCTGGCTATTCTGGTTACTTAACATTGCTGAAACAAAAAAAGGAGTAATAGTACTTACTTCGACAGTAGATGCAGTTCCTAAGGTTTCTGATTATTCTCGGTGAGGTTATTCATTATTCCCTTCCTCTTCCCTAATGAACTATGAATGTTGCTCATTTAATAACTCTTCTTCTTCTCCATTGTAGAACCCTTCATCATGTGCTAGTGGTCCTTGGCCTTGCTCAAACAGGTTTACTAGAGGAACCTCTCTGAAGGTTCTCCCATTGTGTGTATGTCCCATCTTTGTGTCATTGTCGTTGTCTGAGTTCTTGAACATTAGTTTTTAAATCCGAACAATTACTGTATCTTCAAGATATTCTTCTCATGCAATATCATCTTGATATTCAACTTCAAAAAGTGTAAAAATTTTCCTCTAGGTCCCTTAAAGAAATATCTCTCTGCTTGGATATATGACTCTACTCTGTCGATAGAAAACTTGGTAATGTACCCTCCAATGGTGATATCAAACCAGTGATCTACTTCTCTTGACACAACATTATCAACTCTCTTTACCTTCTTGATCAGTGTCGATGTCTAAACCATAGGTGGTCTAGATATGATTTCGAACTGGGTATCTGCTAGTCTAGCTAACCACTCGTATAGCTCCTTATGAATTCCTCCAAAGAAAATTTTGTGTATATCAGTAAAGATATACCTTCCCAACCAATCCTCTATACTAAGGATAGGGTTCTTACTTTGAGCTTCGAAAAAGTCCCTTTCGTTTTCTTCTATCCACTTATGAATCTCTATCTTTGATGGAAACCACCTCGACATTCCCTCAAGAAGATCCAGGTCCCAGAAACAGAACCATTTGTTGGCACAGGGGAAGACCCAGGGTTCAAATCTAATAGCGCACCAACAAGCCCTAACTACTGGCCCTTTTGGAAACACCTGTAGAGTAGATTTAGTCTCACCCAAAGTAGCAATAGGGGGTTGTAGGACACATGTGTCTATAACGAAAGAAAATGCAAGTGAATCCAAAAGAACAACACACAGAGATGTAGTTATTCTTTACCAAGCTTAAGCCTACTTCGTATAGTTATATCTCAGATATAACAAAACAATGCAATAATAGTATAAAAAAAAGTGAAGAACACAACATCAACCACAGAGAACAACAAGATATACATGGTTCACCCTCTCCCTAGGGTTACATCCACAAAACTATGTTTCTTGATATATTAAGATGGAAACATACAGTTATATCTGCACACTTTAACTTGCATATTTCTCTCTCCTTCTCTCCCCTGTGCACCCACCTATAGAGTTTATCTTCACACCCAACTGAATATCTTACAATCCAGAACACTCTTACACACAATACTTCTCTTGTGACCCAACAACACTCACTCTCTTAACCACAATGACGAACAACAACCCAGATCAAACAATGACCAACAACCCCCTCTTGTCTCATCTAGATCCTTATTTATGCATTAAAATGACTCTCAGACCACCTTAGATCGAATTCTAAGTGTCAAAACCTTAAATTATAAAACCCTAGGTGTCTAAAACCCTAGGTCAACTTGACCCATATTTTTAGGGCTTCACCAACCTGTCTTTCCTTCTTTCCCGTGAGGTGCCCCAAAGCATCCATTGGTGGATTTTTCCATTTGCTAAGTTGTCCACAATCCATATTCCTTATTGATCTGTCCTCCTCAATATTCTCATTCAATGACTCACTTTCCCTTACTTCTCTCCTTCTTTGATCACTTCGACCCATTCTCAGTCAATGCACTTTCCGCGTAGTTCGTACTTCATCTTTTCTCTTCCTTTTTATTCGATTTCTTCCTTAATACATAACAAAGGGCCAACACTCTCCCTTCCTCCCTATTTTTCCCTCCTTCTCTCAATCCCACCTCTCTCACTCCTTGTCTCTCCCCCCTTCCTCCCTCTTTAACCCCCCTCTCTTTCTATATCTCTTCCTTCATTCCTCCTTATCTATCTCTGTCACTCCCTCTCTCTCTCTTTCTCTCTCTATCTCTCTCTCTCTCTCTCTCTCTCTCCC
>ML780072.1:582523-604909 GCA_009831015.1 Picea engelmannii
CCAATTTCATTTTCTTCCTCTACCACTTCCAAAAGTGCATCCTCATGCATTTTTCTTAATACTAACTCCCACACCTCTAGTTATTATTGCACACTTAAAAATTTGTGTACCAATATGACTTTAGTGACTGAAGTTTCTTCACTAGATCCCATCAACTAGCATAAAATTGTATCTCTTGATAACCCATCCAAAGTTGATCCCTCACTCATATTGATGACATCCCTAAACATAGTTACCGCTAATGTCCCCTTATTCATGCATAACTATCTAATTAATCATTAGCTAGCCACCCTCATACTGGATAATGGAAGCAAAAGGAATATTATGTCACATGATTTAGTCCAATGATTGCAACTCCCAACCACTCCCCATCTATATTTGTATCAGCTCAATTGGGTACAAAAGGGTAGCCCTCGTATTATTTTAACCTGATGTCGTACCCTCTCCTTTGTTATTTCCCCTTTCCATGATATAGTAGTCTGGAGTGTGGGATCCCTTGATTGTGAAATTATGTTGCTAGGCCTCCCTTACCAATAATAACGACATGTCATGTATCATGTGAAGGCTCATCAATACCACCTCTAACATCAGGGGCACACCTATGTGCTTACCTCCACTACTCTGAAAGCCACCCCATGTTTCTCTATGTTTGGTGCACCCTATTAGGCTAGATAACCTCCCCAATCAGAGGATCTCCTTATTCTTATCAGGGAGGCACAAGCCTCTTTGTGCAGATGCCATTTTGAGACATGGAATACCATTTAGAACTTACAACACCATTTCTACTAGCTAACTTTTCCGAAACAAGTGGAGAACTTCATTAGATATTTCTCCCTATGTTCCCTATGTAAGCCATCTAACTATAAGCATGGTATTTACCAACCATTACCCATCCCATCTCATCCATGGGAATCCATTCCTTTTTGAGTGGTCTACCAACCACTCTCCATAATCATGATGCCATTTGGGTTTTTATCTGACATTTTTATCAGATGACACTCTTCATCCCATGCCATTAAACCACTTCTACTACAAATAATGTTCATCTCTTCTTCTATCATGTTTGGCCACACTTTTTCCTACCCATTAGTATTAGATATGATTGGGAATATTGCTAATTTATCACTTTCTAGCACACTCTTTGGTCATTGTTGGTGTTATAACCCTAAATTTCACCATACATGCATACCTGGCATCATGCCATCTTACTTTCTATTTTTTCCAAGCCATCACTGAGCAACTCTTCTTAAAAAAACTATTTTTTAATATGTACATTCCCTACACCATTACTTCCCACGTATGTATTCTAGATGCACCATTACTACCCGTGTACATACACTAGCTACACCATTACAACCCACGTATGCCCACAAAAGTTGCAAAAAATAAAAAGTTGCAAGGAATTCATTGATATTATGGGCTATTGGGTAGTTTCCCAACTTCCCCACTTCCTATAGCCTGTCACCCAACCGAATAACCATACTTTTGTCATATTAAAGGAGGTGTTGGGGTCTCATTCCAACAAGAAGCATTAAAAAAGTGAAACTCTATCTGTTTCACATCCCCTCCTTACCCCAAGAATTTGCAGCCACCTTGTGAGTTTTGAGCCAGAATTCCCTATTCTAACCCTTTTTCCTCAATCTTAAGCCCATGCTATTTTCTTAAAGAAGTCTGAGAGGAGAAATATATGTGGAAGCACATTTGGATCTTGGTGAAAAGGATCCCAGACCAGGTTCAAGGAGTAGTTGTTGATCTCATTGTAAGTAAACTTTGTGATTCTAATAAAAGGAATACTTTTTTTGTCCCTCCATATGATGTGTTCAATCTTTATTGTTTTATTTACATTTTATTATAAAATCTAACCCACTAATTCATATATGAGATGCATGTTTGTATTTTTGTGAATGCAGGTCAACCTTGCGAGGAGACTTGTAGTCGAGGAGAAACTGAACGTGAAAGGATCGACACCAAACGTGTAGTTTAAGGTAGAGTTACCAGATATTTTTACTTTGTATTTCATGCATGTATGTGGGGTATAGTCGAGGTAGTTATAAAAAGTAAGACACTTTTAGACAGTCAGATCTACCTACATGTTGAACCCTTTTGTAGTCCATATGGGGGGTTTTCCTTCTATAGCAGTTGGGTTGTTAGATTTGTTTCTCCATTTATTTCCACCCCCAAAATGATGGGAAAATTGAGGTTCTCAATAACACTCTATTTCATTCCCTTCGTAGTTATTTTTCCAAAAAACATAGTGGGATTCCTATTTTCATATTATCGATCATAGCTACAATCGAGCCACCCAGTCTTTCAATAGTTTCTCACCATTCGAGGTGTCTTGGTTTTCATCCCCTTACACCTTTATATATGCCTCTGAATACCACTCCATTATACTCTTCACATCACCAACAGGGACACCAATAAGCATAGTGGTTCCTTCATAATATATTTTAGCACCATAGTCACATTGAAATTTCTTTGAAAGTTGCACAAGAACATTCAAGACAACACCATGATAAGTAATGCACCCCTTATCATTCTAACTAGGATATCGTGTCTAGATCCTCTTGGATAAATAATGACTCAAAGGTCATCATCATAAATTGCATCCACTCAGATATGGTCCATACATAGTCTTATAATGAATTGGCGAGAATGTGTATCGGCCAGAATTACGAGCATAGCAGGAATACATGATATGTTAAATGTGATTAATTTGAAGTTGTTTGAGACTACTCTCCTCAAAGAAGTAGTTAAATTTCAACACCCAACTGACAACATCCACGATTTCCGATCTCCTCTATTTTTCAATCAAGGAGGAATTGGGCCAACAAGAAGGGAACGCCCCCTTCCTTCACCACTCAATGTGAGGACACTCATTTTCTATTGTAATCAATCCATTAATCTCTTTTTCCAAGTTAGTATGTCAGTTAGTTGTGTTTTTAAACAACACTCTCTAGTGTTACTGTGCAACGTGATGTCTAATAAAGGAAGTATGTGAGCTACTTAGTTTTATAAAAGTCTCTCGCGAGTCCTAAAATCATGGTGATTCAAATTAATAGTTTAGAATATATGTGTGTCAGTCGGTGGCTGATGAAACAACTTTCCTCAGTGTGATTAGGAAAATAGTTGCATAAATAAAAGTGAAAACTTCTTTTGTAACCGCAAATAAGTCAGAGGAATAGGTCTCCCTACATATTAATAAAGGGAACCCCTCTATATTGGAATGATTGATGGTAATTTAAGTTTCGTCTTTTCCTATTTCATATTCTACTAAGTTTTTATTTTTCATTTTCTTGTCGTTACTGCATAACTTAGTCTTCCCCCATTATTACTGGTGCAGATTGTTATTCTGACTTGCAGATCAACCCTCTTTCTCTATTTGTTTTCCTTGCTAGTTTAATCGATTTAGCATGTGGATTTGAATGAAAAACTCTTGGAAAAAATGAAGATCATTTCTCTATACCATCCTCCCTCTCCATCCTCCTTTGGTCCATCAATTTGGCAAGTGGGTTGTTTTTATAAATCATTATGTATATCCAACTACCTTCTATTCATCGATTTGGAAAAACAAGGGGAAAAACATGTTATTCTTTCTCTAACTCAAACTTTGTCTCCAACCACATTTTCTTCATCAATTTGGAAACTAGGGTATTTCTCTAACTCGTTTTCTATCTCCGTCTACCTTATGTCCATCGAATTGGCAAGAAAAATGGGAAAAATGCAGGGTTCTTTCTCTAAATCATGTTCCATGACAACTTCTGTCATCTTCCTCTCTATTCTTATGGGATTTTTTTTTCCCAATCCCCATAGAAAATGGGAGTTAAACGATGTAATTCATCATGGCCTTTGATCCTTTTATTCATTGATTTAGCAAGTAGGAGTTAAAAAATTCATACACAATCTCTAATTTGTCTTAATTTATGGAAAATACTTATTTAATAGATGGTTTTTTTTTAAAGAAATGTTTTAAAGTCACATTAATTAGCTTAACTTTTGATTTTTTTTTGGATGATTAAGTCATTTTTCAGTGAATTGGTTTAGTAAAAATAATGTGAAGTATTAAGAAAAAAAAAATTCACATAAAAGGAATATTCTTTGTAACTTTAGGATACGATTAAATAGAATGTTATTAATGGGCTATTTTCACTATCATTGTTGAAATCAATACATTGAGTCACTTTGCATTGAATCATTATTTAAATAAACTCGCTATATCTATTTTAACATTAAATTAACAAAACAACTTAATAAAAGAAAATGTGTAATGTTTACTAATTATTTTTCTTTATATCACTCATAAAATCACTACTTTATGGTTATTGAAATCAATAAAACTAAATTATGGACATTTTCTTATCTTTATATCTTAGCTTGAACGTAACTCCTTATTTTGGTTTTTGTGTGTAGTAAATTTAGTTTTTAAAATAGATAAATAAAATAAATATTTACTAGTAAAATTTAATTATTTAAATAAATTTGAATGTTAATTAATAATTAATAAATAAATTTGAATGTTAATTAATAGTTTTATTACTTAATCTACTCATATTTTCGTTTTAAATAAACATATAGTTTTTCTTACAATTATTCATATCTTTTAAAAATCTATTTTTATAAGCTATTATAACATTTTAAATTAGAAACAAAATATTTAATTAATTAATATATTTTTTTCTTATTATTTTCTATTATAGGAAATAATATTTTAATAAATCTAATTCATTTTATGATAGATTGTAACAACTTTTAAATATAATAACTTTTTATTTAATTGTTTTTTATTACATAAAATAACATTTTGCTAAGAACGATGAGTTATGTTTTGAGGTTAGGAGCTCTGGAGGGAAGAATGGCAATTTAGGGTTTGGGGTTTGCTCGTTTGTATAACAAGAGTTCGAGATCCCCAATAGATGGAGGATCCCAGGTCAGAGACACATTTGGAAAAAGGGAAGAAAAATAAAGGAGGAAGAGAAAAATTCCTTTAAGGACGTAGTCAAAAGTCGGCGAGACAATAAGGAAAAGGATACTAAAATGAGGGGAGTAGGACCCAGATAGAAGGAAGGTCATATAAATAAGAAAAAAATAGTAAAGGTAGAGAAAGGAAAAAAGTAGAAGAGTCATCTTGAGAATGGTTTCTTACCTAAGACAACATAAAACTTGACTTACGAGGTAACTTCACATGGCATAGGGAACTACATCCAACACATGAAATACCACACATTGATAGGAGAATTTATGGGAATTTGGCCTTCTGAGAAATATATATTGATTTGGATCAAGGCCTGATGGAAAGTAAAGAGAAGGATAGATATTGAACTGGGTTCTAAGGGGTTCTTCACATATATCTTCTCGAATGCTTCTGAGCGAGAACATGTCTTAGAGGGAGGCCCCTATTTCTTCAACTCAATCGGGTTTCACATGAGATATTGGACTGAGTGGCTCACCCCAAAGAAATAAAAATTCAAAGAGGCATCAGTTTGGATCCACATGTATTCTCTTCCTAGGAATTCTAGGAACTAGAAACCCTCGAAGGCATTGGCAATACCCTGGGACCCTTTGTAAATATTTTAGAAATCACCAAGGCTTACAGGTATGTCTCCTATGCAAGTATACGTGTTTAAATGAATGTAGCAGGGCCTCTCCATGAATCTATAGTAATATCATACTAGGATGAAGAATGGCCTCAGACATTAGATTATGAACATATCCCATTTGGATGCAGAAAATGCCACACCCATGGGAATATCTTTAGGTACTTCCCCCTCAATGTTCCCCCTCCAGGGAATGTGGGAAAAGGATAAATAGATATAGAGGGCTTCAAAAAAATACCAAGAAAAATAAATGCAGGAAGAAGAAAGCCTAAACGTTAGGCAGTAAATCAAAATAAAACTACAAGCAATAGTTTCCAAACCTTGGTAGGAGAACCTAGTGGAACTAATGAGAAATAAAACGACAAGAAACCCAAAGAACCACCAAATCCTGCCTTAGGTTCCAAAGAGGAGGATTCAAAAAGACATTAGATCAAGAAGGAACCAAGACAAAATGAAAGTTAACACAAAAGTCCAGATGAGGGATCCTCCATCCTCCGGGGATGACTCATCGGAGGAATCAGATATGGATACAACCTAAGAAATGGAAATGGAGGAGATAGAGATAGATATACCAAGACTTACTGAGATTCACGGACTGACGTTAATCAATAGCCTAACCATATATCAGATCCATACAATGAAATCTGAGCTCGACTCTGTAAAAGGGAAAGGAAAGGTCATAAATCCCACAAAAACATCATCATGAGGCATGGGTATCAATACCAATCCCCTTAAAGCAACCAAGAAATAATGAGAAGAAGAGAAAAAAAAAGAGGTATAAAACCTTACCGCCAAAAAATAGAGGAAAGAGGAGCTTTAATGGTGGATTGAGGACAAGTAGTTTGTTTCTCAGACAACTACTTCCCCCCCAAACAAAAGGTTAAAGATGAAGAATACATCCTAGAATATTAGAGGAATGAATAGTCCATCCAAGAAAATCATGCTAAAAGAAAAAATATCCAGGATAAAGGTGGATATATTCCTCCTTTAGAAAAAAAATGGTGTGTTGGAACATGGGTAGACCCAGGGTTCAACGCTACAATGGTGCACCAACAAAACCCTAACTACTAGCCCTTTTGGCAACACCTGCAAAGCATATGAAGTCTCACCCGAGGTAGAGGCAGGGGTGTTTACAAGACTCAAATGTCTGCAACCTTAGATGGGACACAGATCTGAGATATTAACACTTAACAAAGAACTTAGCAGTTAACATTCATCAATATCCAGTTGTTAGTTACAGTGCAGACAAACCCTAACTATAGAGTATCACAATATTCAACCAAATCTAGCATCCAGTAGCACTCAACATTTAAGAAACAGATCAAATCTAGTAGATTAAATCACTAAGCATATTCACATAGGTCAGATCTAGCATTCATTTACCTTATTAGGCACAAAGAAACATCAGATATATCTAACATTTATCTATATCAAGCACTAATCAAATCACACATAACCACATCAACACATCGCACAAAGCAGATAAACACAAAATGTACATGGTTCACCCCCACCCTGGGGCTACGTCCACCAACTCTTTGTCTTCTTTATTAGCTTCTTCAATCTGTTACATGCACAGAGCCTCAAAAACCCTACTTTGCAGAGGATAGGGGATCTGCACAACTCACTAGATACTCCTTCCCCAAGTAGATCTAAGCACACAACCTCCCACAGTATCTTACAATGACTTGCACTTATCTCTAAAAGTCTCACATAGTATGCACAAAAGAAATATCCTCTTAGCACTTAGCATTGTCAATCACATAGATCGAACTTGTTGGTCTCTACTTACTTTTCCTAGCTACTTATTTATACATATAAAATAAGCCTAAGCATGGGTAAACCCATGGGTTGAAATTCCCATGCCCGATACATAAGCCCAAAACCCAAAAATCCCTAAAAAGGAGCCGAGATCCCACGATCTCCACTTCGTATTGCACTCCACCTTCGACAACCTATCAAAGTCCCCAAAATAGGTTAAACATGACCAAGGATCCTCAAAACTTGGTGAAGGGACAACATGACCCCAACACTCACCTGTAACTCATCTCAATTCACTCTGATCTGACTAGTCCTACTTTCAAAGCGTCGAGCTTGGCTCGAGCTACTTCAACTTGTTGTTGTGCCAAGACCTCTTGTTCAACGAACTCTTGTATGACTTCTTTATTGATAGGTCCCTCTAGGAGTTGTTCAGTTGCAATGATGACTTTCTCATGTTCTTCTCCTCAGCCTTTGATCTCTGTGAACAGTTGGTAAGCCTCATACTATACAGGTTGGAGCCTTTGAGTTACTTCCATAACTTTTCTCTGAATAGTGTGGATCTACTGCTGGACAATGCGTTGCTGCTGGGATCACTTCATTCTTTCCACATCTGACAGGGGCTTCAACTGTGCCTGTATTATCTTTTCTTGATACTTTGCCTCTTGGAGATGCGACTCCAGTGCCTATAGTTCTGGATTCTCAGTGAGTTTCTCATAGGTCTAGGCACTATGATCACTTAGTTTCTTACATTCCATGGCGAGGGATTTGATTCTCTCAACTGCACTTCGAGAAGTTGCTTATCATTGATCCCTCACATCCTGCGGGGTGTTGGGCACTGTAAAAAGCTTTAATTATGTTACTCTTTGTTGTAGTTGTTGGATAGATTCTACGAGCTTCTCTACTTGATGTGTGAGTCGGTCTTCTTCTTGTGGCTCTAAGCCTATCACAAAGGAGAGTTCTTTGTTGACTTCTTCTTTAAATTTGAGTTGCTTTGCGAGCAACTGTTCCTTTTCTTGTTTAATTTGTGATTTGTCTTAGTCAAAGTTTGTCTAGAGAGCAACCTTTTCCTACTCTGTAACTCGGTGTTTTTCTACGAGTACTCCTTGCACTTGATTGAAGGCTTGGGTGGCTTGTTCTGTTTCTTCTTGTGTTCGTAAAAGGTGAGCTTCTGTTGCATCTGCTAGTCAATGGAGTTGGGTTGGCTCATCTCCCAACTCTGGTTCTCTTGATGGTAGGGGCACAGTGGATACTGCACGACTGGACTGAAGGGCATGTTGTACCCCTCAGAGTTCTATCTCAATTGTATCATACTTTTCCTCCTGCTTAGCTTCTTGCTTCTCCATGATTTCCAGTGAAGCATCGTTTAGGGTTGCTATGATGAAGTCAAAATCATCAGTAGTGAGTATAGTCTGCATCTTGGTCATGGTGTCTCTAGATTTCTTCCGCAAAGAGGGTTTCTTGGGGGAAACCTTCCTTTTCTTTAGGGGATCAGCCTCATGTCTAAGCGTTGTTACTTCACTTTTCTTCTTCTCATCTTCCTTGTCATTTATTTCTTCCACTTCGCCATCACCCCCTCGGTCAGGTGATACTGAAGCAGTCTTGCCTGAGGTACTTCTTAAGTCTTGGACCTCTCTGGTCTTCTTTATTTTGTTGTGTCCGAGTGTATCATGTTCTTTTTCCATGGTTTCTTGGCTGTCAGGGTCAGACATCTCTACAAGGTCAATGGGAATAAGGAGGTCTTCCGACCAATCCTTAGTGATTTCCTCAAGGTCCTCTTCCATGAGTTTATAGTATGATTGAAGCTACTCCTTATGTTCATCGGCTCGTGCTCTAATGTAGATGAAGTGCTTATCTACACATAACTTCATCAGGGGTTGGAACCTCTATAGGGTGTTCAGATTCATGCTAGGTTCATCTTCGATGGCTCTCTTCAGCTAAAGGTAATATGTATGAAAAAAACGTTCGACTACCACTATTTGTTCATATCACTCGAGTACCAGAGTGTGGTGAAATTTGCTATAAGTGGCTCGAATGGTTCAATATATAGAAATCTCACACCTTCCGACATCTCCCAAAAAACAAAGGTAATGAGGATCAAGAGCCAGCTAAAGTGAAACTCGTAGCCCTGATCCTGTGCTTCACAACAATCTAGTTCTATTTGATTAACTAGGTACTTCACCCAGTTCATCTGTAGACCTTCCACACACTTCCCTACAAGGTCAACGACAAAGCCTGTTACCTGTGTCGGTCAGTTCTTCCTTACTAACTTTCTGACTATTAATTGACAGGCTAGGTGCACTGCGTCATTCTAGATGGAGGCTACCTTCTAGCCTCACGTCCCCTTTTCAACATCATCATATGTATCCTTGATATTCTGTGCTAGTGTACGATCTGTGGATTTTCCTAGATAGAATTCATGTGGATCAAGTCCTTTCATACTCAATCCTGTGATCCTATGGATCAGTGTCGATTCAACTGTGATATGACGGTCTAGCCATAAGTAGCCGCCATGGTAACACGAAATAAGTAGCTTGACACAGGCATTGACTTCCTAGTGCCTTCTGAAGTGTGGGATTTTTATTACATTTAACAAGGTGGACTGCACAAGGTTCATCACCCATGGCTGGGGGATTATCTTTGAGTTCTTCCCCTTCGTCCTGGTCAGGTGTTTATACGGGGTGAGCATACTATAGTTCTTGCGATCTCTAAGGTTGAATTCACTGAACTTCAATGCTGTGATCTTGTCCTGTTGTGCTTGAATTGTGTGTATCCCCTTCGGGAGGTACGCAGTAACCATGGTGTACTCGAAATATCTTGGCACACTATCATGACTCACCGTGCCGACCAGAGGTGGGATGTAGTCTGGCAATATGGATGGGATCAGCTTCGCATTGGCTAGGTCATCTCCGGGCTTAGTTCTCTTCTCTGCTAATGGTCGGGATGGTCCAGCTCCATGAGTAGTCAACATAAAGGCTTTTACTCCTCTTGTTGATGATGCTTGAATACTTGCATACATTACTCTTTCAGTCATTAGTTTGATGAAAACTTCTTTGATAATTTTCTCTGCAATGCTAAGCTCGTCTAACATGCACACTCGTGGTTGAATATCTTGGGTTCGAAGGGTAAATTCTCAATGCAATGGGATGGATGGTGATAGCGCAATGATCACTATGAAAAATTAACTGATCTGTGGGTTCATATTCACGATTAGAAAAATTGTTCTCGTTGCATGGAAAGATAGGATAAATAGATACTTGGCAACAGATCTCTTGCAACAGGTAAGAATCCTTCATTAACTTAGTTATGTCCATTACGACGCGGTCCCAACGGTTTGATGGAGAATTTTCTGACCATAAATGCCTTTCTACCCATTTGGGTGTCAGTCTAATGATTATATTGTTCCCAACGGCTACATTGGTTCACCATGGTGAAGTGCCATGTGATGCAGTTCTGATATCTCGATGAAGTTCCAATTTTGCAAATTTTCCTTCTACGAAGTTCCCTCTCGAACTTTCTATAAATTTTTTATCTTAGCTCTCTTATTACTTAGTTTTCTATCCTTCTTTCCAGTGAGCTTCTTCTCAGTATTCCTTTTTCCATTCTGATTCTTATCTTATTTTGGCAGATCAAATTCATGTTGTTGAGATTCTTTCCCAGAAATCAAGGGTAATACTTCTTCTCTATCTAGGATAGGTACTTCAGTCTTCTGCAAATTTTCTTGTGTTCTTGTAACTTCGACATCCAATTCTCTGGTTTTAAATAGCTTCGCTCGGTTCTCCTATTCTTCAATCAAGTGTGTGATCCTCCTAGTCATGAAATATTTTAACTCTTTCTTCTTCTGCTCTAGGATTTATTCTTCTTTCCTTCTAGCCTGATCTCTTTCAATCCAAGGTTTTCCTAGTAACATAGAAAATGGAGCGATGTTCTCAATAAATTTAATAACTTCAAGTTATTCCTCTGTCAAAGTTCCAATGGCATTCATAGATATTTGGATGATCTTTCCACATAGGTTTATTAGCTTTCCTCTGAATAACCTTATTCCTCCCAATGAAGGAATCATAGTAGGCTTTCCTAGAATTTCCCGAGTTCTTTCTGTCATAATATTTACCTGTGTTTCTTCATCTAGAACACAGTCAATGTTGAAGTCTCCTATTCTTTCTTCTATTCACTCTTTTTCTTTGAAGATCTCTGATAAATTAATATGTTGGTGATCATTCAGGGTTTCTTTCATCTGTAGCAATAGTTTCTTTGATTCTTTATGGGTTTTTTCCATAATCTTAGTTTCTTGACCTTTCTCATGGTCTTCTTGTCTCATATTCATCCTTTCAACCTTAGCAATAATTCTAGGGCAATCCAATACTTCATGGTCCATAGCTTTGAAACAGAGGAAACTAGGTCTTCTACCAAGGCATTCTTTAGCAAGATGTCTCGGTCTTCTACAACTGTAACAAAGGGTTAATCCTCTCTTTCTCTTAAGTGATCCCCATCCTTTCCTATATTGCGTACTAGAATCATGGTAGCTAACCTACGAAACATTCTTTCTAGGATCCTGCATCCATTTGTCAGTCCAAACATTCTCTCTATGCATAGGTATAACATATCTTTCACTATTCTTATAAGATCTACTCATATCAAATCTTATTTCTTCTATCAGTTCCCTAGTTTTCAAGATAGGACAAATCTTATCAAACATACCTAGATTCATACTCTAGAAACAAAAAATTTCCACTTGTCTTACTTCTATAGAGAACAAAGCTTACATACATTACCTCTTTAGTCTCACTTTCACCTTTATCAGGGCACAAAGCTCTAGATCTTACCTCTTTTATTTAGATCTGACCTCTTTTATTCATATTTGACCCTTCCTCTTAGCACAAATCTCCATAGATCAAGTAGTGTTATGTATTAGGGAAACAATTCTATGCATGGAGATTTTCTATTTTTCGGTTCAGATATTTTCACAAAGCTCCTTTTTCCTCAATTCCCAACAATCATAGTTTCAGGTCCTGACAACGAAACCATTTTTTGGCATAGGGACAGACCCAGGGTTCAACGCTACAACATCACACCAACAAAACCCTAACTACTAGCCCTTTCGGAAACACCTGTGAAGAAAATGAAGTGTCACCATAGGTAGAGGCAGGGGTGGTTGCAGGACTCATATGTCTACAACCTTAGCTAGGACACAGATATGTGATTCTATCACTTAACAGAGCTCTTAGCAGTTAAAATTCATTAATATCTAGTTCTTAGTTACAGTGCAGACAAACCCTAATTACAGAGTATCACAGTATTCAACCAGATCCAACATCCAGTAGCACTCAGCATAAAGAAACAGATAAAATCTAGCAGATTAAAGAACTAAGCATATTCACATAGGTCATATCTAGCATTCATTCACCTTATTAGGCACAAAGCAACATCATATCTATATGACATTTATCTATATCAAGAACTAATCAAATCACACATAACCACATCAACACATCGCAAAAATTAGAGAAACACAACATGTCCGTGGTTCACCCCCACCTTGGGGCTACGTCCACCAACTCTTTGTCTTCTTTATTAGCTTCTTCAATCAGTTACATGCATAGATCCTAAAAAACCCTACTCCGTAGAGGAAAGGGGATCTACATAGCTCGCTATATCCTCCTTCCCCGAGTAGATATAGGCACACAACCTTCCACAGTCTCTTACAATGACTTGCACTTAGCTCTGTAAGTCTCACACAGTATGCACAAAAGTAATCTCCACTTAACATTGTCAATCACACAGATCAAACCTGTCATTCTCTACTTACTTCACCTAGCTACTTATTTATACATATAAAGTAGGCCTAAGAATGGGTAAACCCATGGGCTGATATTCCCATACCCGTTACATAAGCCCAAAACCCAAAAATCCATAAAAAGGGACCGAGATCCCGCGATCTCCACTTCGTCTTGTGCTCCGCCTTCGATAGTCTGTTGAAGTCCCAAAAATAGGTCGAACATGACCAAGGATACTCAAAAATTGGTCAAGGGACAACAATGTGACAAAGAAATCAAGGAAAGGATAACCCAGAAAATATGGCCCTTTTTGGAAAGGATAACAAAAGGGACTCCCTCATATTAGTTTAACCTGATGTTGTACTTTCTTTTTTATTATTGGCACTTTCCACAATAAAATAGTCTATAGTGTGTCACCCCTCGATTGTGAAATTATGTTGCTAGGCCTCCCTTACCAATAAGACTGACATGGCGTGTATCATGCAAAGTCTCATCAATATCACCTCTAACATGAGGGGCACACCTATGTGCTTACCTTCGCTACTCTGAAAGCCACCCCATGTTTCTCTATGTTTGGTGCACCCTATTAAGCTAGATAACCTCCCCAATCACAGGATGGTATTTTTCTTATCAGGGAGGCACACGCCTCTTCGTGAAGATGCCATTTTGATATATATAATACCATTTATAACTTACAACACCACTTATAATGGATAACATTTTCGAAACAAGTGGATAAATTCATTAGGGCTTGGTCCCTTTGTTCCCTATATAATCCATCTAACGGTAAGCATGGTATTTATTAGCCACTACCCATTCCATATCGTCCATGGGAATCCATTGATTTTTTAGTGGTATACCTGTGACATCCTCAAGTTATTAGAAAATTAAATTCCAAGTTGAATTTAGAAATAAATTTCCAATTATGGAAAATCCGAATTTAGAAATAAGTTTCCATTTATGGAAAATCCAAAATTAGAAATTTGGATTATGTAATTACTATTTTTTGACTGTTGGGAAAATATTTGACTTTCCCAACTATCCTCTTTTGTTGGACACATGTATGAGACAAAATTTTAAATAAATTAAATTCTATAAGACAAATGGAATAGCTAGGTTAAAAATAGCTAAACATGACTCCATGAGTGGGGAAAAGGTTTGAGTTAACTCAGAGCTGGTTTTTACAAGTGGTAGAAGTTGGATTTGACCACTAGCAGCCCCTAAAAATAAGGGATTTGTAAAGATACAAATTTCCCCAAGAGGGAAATAAATGAAAAGACCTAGGCACAAGATATATACAACATATGTGGGAGGCAGGACACTGCTTATTTTGTTGGGATTTGAGAACTATTTTTTTTTATGAACATATATGGTGTGAGGAAAATCATTTCTTGATATGTTGATTGTGATATTAGCTAATGAGGATAATTCAGTTCACCCTTATGGAATCATGTTCAGGTTAGGGGGTGATCAAGACAAGTAATCATAGTTGTTTTGTTTCTAGGGTTGGGTGGAACATGGTTGTTCCATTTGTTTTCCCAGCATCAGTTTTTTCATATATTTATCTCAGTTTTGTATTCAATTATGTATTTTTTCTATTATGATGAGTAAAAGAATAACAATCCAAATGCATAATTTTTCTATTTATAAAAGAAAAAAATATGATATAGTAGAGCACAGGTCACCTGAAAAAAATTATACATATTGATTACAGTCAATAGATCGAAGAACAAAATGTTACAGTTTGAGTTCCTTAAACACCAGAACTCCATAGCTAGTCTAAATATAAATTAAAGGACTACATAAAATTGCATGTGAGTGTATGCAAGGATTGGTGGAAGAATATGGAACCTGAATACCTTTTGTGGATAGGACACACACTTCACCAAGTGCATTGGTTGTTCTTCCAACCTGTAACAGATCCATACAATGGAATTAGTAACTTGCTAATATACAAATTATTAAAATATGAAACAAATAAAAGTATCAATGTATACTTATCTTGGATTTCAATGTCATATCTGAGTACCCTCATTGCCTCATGAAGTCGCCAACCCAAGACCCAGGATGGGAAGGGGGTACATTTTTCATCTAATGGATTCCCTCGCAAGACAAAGGGACCCATCATCAGTTGACATATATGGGAAATTATTTTAATTTTGTAAATAATAATAATAAACAAAACTCTAAATTAAGTTATGTAACTTAATACCCTATAAGTTTATATAATTACATAGAGCATATATAATGCATATTGTACACAAGAGAAGGGTTTTAACAATTCCATAAGTATTACTTCGAAGAAAATTTTCAAGAGAATCCCCAAATGAAGAGCCAAAATAATATTGTGGTGAGGTTAGTAATATAAACAAAGGTTTACTTTCATAATACACAGATGATGTTTTTTCAACAAGAGTTATGTTTGCGACAAGTATGAAATTAAAAAATAATTTAGAAGCAAAGATGTGACCTTGAGTAATAATCCAAATTTAAGTTACACAAAGCATATTAGAAGAAATCCCTGTGAATTTATGGCCTCATATTTAATGAGGATATGAAAATGCATGAAAGTATCAGTTTTCAACCTATGATAGACTAGAAGATGTATGTGAATATCATACTTAGTCTGAGATGATTCAAGGTGTTATCACCCTATAATTTCCCAGGTTGAGGAAAAAATCGATAGGGGTAACCAAAAAACCACTTGGAGTCAAGGATCTATCCCTCCAAGACTCAGAGAGGGATCATTCTGTATGATTTAAACTTGTTGAGATGAGATATTAGGCTAGTTATGAGGATAGAAGATTTGTTTTTAGAGTTTCAAGTTGAGATAGAAAAAGAGTCCCATTGGGCTAAATGGAGTCATGAGGTCACAGATAATTAAATGAATGAATAATAGAGACATATGAAACCAGGAAACACAGTCACATTAGTGGATCCTTATAATTTGTGAGATGGAAAAAGAAAAATATCAGGGGCCATTTCAAATGCAGATAAGAGCTTATCTGAATTCTACATTCAAAATTGGAAGAAAACATAAATATTGTTTCGAGCCAATACAGGGTGTTAAGAACAAATACTACACATCATCTTCTTATAAACAATACAAAAATAAACAACATGTGAAACAAGAGAGTAAAAATTTACATCAAGAAATCATTTCACCACATGCTCATGACACAAAAATATGGAGACAATCATGTCTTTGTATTCATCCAAAAAAAAATCACCTACAATCTGCTGAACATATTTACAATAAATGGTGATATTACCACCCCATCCTTCCCTTCCATTTTGAACTGATCAACCATTTTGAATTAAAATTACATGAATATATAGGAAAGATAACCCCTCAATATTAGGAATTCGAATTCAAACACCTTGTCCAAAAATAGAAATGAATACCTGAAAATCTTGAACTGTCAACCATGAAAGACGGGCCAAACTTCTGAAAAAAGGGGTCACCTCAGACATTTTTTTCTCCTCAACGGTGACACCTGTGTATAAAATGAAAGAGGTTATTGTATATTATCACATTCTTGACAAAAAAGTCTTTCTGTTTTTCCAAATTCATCTTCACTTCACCAAAAAAACTCCCACAAAATCATGATTGAAACAGGAAAAAATGAAAAACTGAAAAAAGGGGCTCAAAGATGGCTTTGATTATCCCACTTTTGGAACTTGTGTAAATTATGGGAGAGGTTTTTTTTCTTCAGACCGTACAGAACATAAACCTCTCTCGGATTTTAAAAATTTGTTTCCATTTTCCCGGAATTCATCTCCGAAAACGACTGGTCAAACTGGAAAAAAAACGGTTTTGATTTTTTGGGAGGGAGGTTTTGGAGGGGTAAGTTGTTTTCTCAGACCCCTTGAGTTTGTAAGTGGTATTGGGAGGGGGGGGCCCAAGTTCACCAAGAGGTGAAAAGTGTCCCTCCCAATACCACTTTCTCGAATCCCCTTGGTGTTGATGTGACGTGAGGGGGGGGGGTACGAGCTATACATGGAGTGTGTGTAAAAACTTAGGATAGTTTATATTATTTGTTTTTTTTTTCTTTTAATTTTAGTTTTTAGTTTTTGTTGTTTGGTATGTTTTATTTATTTGTTTTATTTTTTAATTTGTTTTTTAATTAATTTAAATTAATCAAACACTAACCTAATTACTAACTTTAAACAACTAACTAAATTATTAATTATTAATTAATTCATTATTAACAAGACTAACCTAAATCTAACTATACTAAATTAAATACTAACATTATTAACATATTGCTTTTTCTTTTATCCTAAGCTTGTTTATTCATGAAGGGATGAGTGGCGGGCGGGATGTAGCCAATGGGACAAATGGACAAGGGAGTGAGTGGCATAGAGGTGGATGAATGATGCAACAGAGTGATGAATGATCGATAAAAATGGATGGAGGGGAAATGGAATCAACCGAGCCCAACAAGACATATATCTTCATCATGGGAGAAACGCCAAATAAGAAATCAGAGAATCAAGTTACCTATGATTTATAGGACCCCAACATAGGATCCACCTGGGGATGGAAACTCTTTCAGGAGGTGTTAAGAACCACTGAAGTATGAATATGAAGATTGGTGATTTATTCATTGGACTGATCCCAAAATCTTATTCTGCAACTTGTACTTGTGTTAATATTTCAATTGAGACCACATCAAACTGAAGACTAAAATTTGAAAATAGAAAAATTGTTTAAAGGGATTCTCAAAGGGATGAACTTATGTGCACACTGCTGCCTACGCTACACTATTGATAATTTTGTTGTTCTAAATGATACAATAATGGTAGTGCAACCAGTCAAGCAACTGCTCTAATAACTCTTCTCTTTCAATGTTTTCAATCAATATCAGAAATAGAACTTGTATAGGCATCATGAACTGCTTTCCATCCTGATCTTCACAACACAAAGTTCTGGGACTGTGGACAATTCCAGAAACTTTGGGAATCAATGGGTATTTTGAAAAGAATAACTCCTCCATATAGACAACTATAGGATCATGATAAACATGACGTATCTCATGATATTTAAATTTTTCCATTTAAACTCTATGAATTGATGTTGTAGTTATGCTATTTACATCCTCATGCACTTCCTGACATGGCTGCAAATTTCCTGATGGTATTTGAAATGATACTTCTGTTGAACTGAATGATGAAGTTGACTGCCTGATCATATAAAAATCATAAATGTTTTTCATCCCATGACTAGAAAATGAAACATGACTCTGTCTGCATATGTCAACCAATACCTCTGCTATTGGATCTTGTAGCAAATTAGGAAGTTGTTGCATTGGTTCTAGTGAAACATTATAATATTTCCTATATTCATCATTCAAAATATGACCAAAATTTGCTTTCAAAATATGAAATGAATTTGAGCATAATGGTATAGAATAAAAAAGGATTAGGCCATCATTTGTTTCAACCTCTGAGCTTGCATCTGAGATTTGACATTCAAGATGACTCAAGGGATGCATCTCTGGATCTAAAACATGTCCTTTATCATCCATTATTTCTTCATGTTATTGGTAAGAGAGTTCTCCATTCCTACTGTTGACAATATGCTTATAATTTTCTCTCAAAAATGAGAAAAAATATAAGGGCAAGGATTTTGCACTTACTTGAAAAATTTATGCACTATCCTCCTTGCTGTCATGATTAATATCCAACTGTTGATTTTCATCCTTGAGTTATAACTAAAGTTCTTCCTCCCAACCATGTGCTACTAATTTCTTTGAACAATCAACATCAATTTCAACTATAACCTCATCATACTTGGGTGAGTTGTCTATGTAAGGAATGTCATCAAACATATACATTACATCTGTTAATTTCTCCTCTACATGATGATTTTGAGCTTCATATTTGACCATATTATGAATCGAGTACATGAAATAATCCTCTTCTTTTTTAGGATGCGAAGGATGAGTTGCAAACTGTTTGAGATCAGTGAGATTTTTATTTTCTAGAACTAATGAAACATGTGATCTTTGAACAACAAATTCATCTTTTCTACTAATCCTCTGCATCATCTCATTGATTGTGTTGGTCAGAATATCTAATTTCATTTCTGAAGATATCAGATGTTCCTTTTCCATTTTATCTTTCTCTTATGCCTTTAACTTTGCCTTTTTGATCAACAAGTTATCTTCCACATCAACTGTAATCTTTTTCATTTTTTCAAGGGTTGCATTGTTCCTTTCTCTTAATTGGAATGCCATCTCAGGATCGAAGGCATCTAGGAAATGCAAGTGAGTTGATCCTAGGGGTGGCCTTATATCAGCAAGCATTGCATGATATACCTTATAGAACCTTGTTGAAAATTGATGTACTATCTCCCATGGTTATCTTTTCAAATGGTCATTCTCTTCTAAGATGAGAAATAAATTTCCCCTGATCACCCATCTATCCAAGAAAATTTGCGTAAATTGATGAAAATTGTCAATGCTTGCAGCTGGAAGATTCTTAAACTAATTTTTAACTTGGCAATGATAAGGAAAACATTATGATGCAAACATCATCATCTTCCACCTCAAATATATCAATAAAAAACTCAAGACTTTGGATGTTCTTCTCAACAATTATCTTCACATTTTCTCCATCAAACCTAGGAAGATTATTGCTATAATTGGCAAGGAGGTGATGGAGAATAGAAGGTAAAACCAAAGGATTGTTTATGTCTGGGACTTTTACAGATATAGGAGGTAAAGCAGGGGGCTTATAACCATCTGGAGGTTTAGCAGGAGTAGGAGATAAAGAAGGAGGCTTATGTCTCACTAGGATTTCTACAGGTGTATCTGGGATGTGCACATGTATATGAGTATGTACATGATCTAAAACTTGGGGATTAGTCTCTTGAGGCACATAAATTTGAAAATGATCCATGTAAACTTCAATAATTTACTCTTGACCGGGATCAGAATAAGAGAGAAAATAATTACAAAAAAAAACTATAACATCTTGAATACAATTAGAGCTTGAATACCTGGTCTTTCCAGATTTCTTTTTCATGTCAGGTTCTTCCTCCAGTGGAGTCTTTGAGTTGTCACTGTCTCGATATGATTGCATTCACCAAGTGAAATATTTCATCCTTCTTGTGTCTGGTCACTATCCACCATAAATGATAAAATATGGAACATGAAGTGCACTATTGGAGAAAGTTCCCCAGTATGGTCGCCATTATGTTATCACCCTGTAATTTCCCAGGCCAAGGAGAAAATTGAGGGGGGGGGTAACCACAAAACCACTTGGATTCACGGATCTAGCCCTCCAAGACTCATAGAGGGATATATTTGTATGATTTAACTTTGTTGAGACAAGATATTAGGCTAGTTATGAGGATCGAAGATTTGTTTTTAGAGTTTCAGGTTGAGACAACAAAAGAGGGCCATTGGGATAAATGGAGTCAAAAGGTCACAGATAATTAAATGAATAGATAATAGAGAAATATGTAACCAGGAAAGATAGTCACATCAGTGGATCCTTATTATTTGTGATATGGAAAGAGGAAAATATCAGGGGTCATTTCAAATGTAGAGCATAGCTTATCCGAATTCTACATTCAAACTTGGAAGAAAACATAAATATTGTTTCGAGCCAGTACAGGGTGTTAAGAACAAATCCCACACATCATATTCTCATAAACAATATAGAAAGAAACAACATGTGAAACATGAGAGTAACAAATTACATCAAGAAATCAATTCATCACATGATAATGACACAAGAATCCGGAGACAATCACGTCTTTGTATTCATCCAAAAAAAAATCACCTAGAGTTTGTTGAACATCTTTACAATAGATGGTGATATTACCATCCCATCCTTCCCTGCCAGTCTGAACTGATCAACCCTTTTGTAACGACCCTTCATTATTAAGTAATTAATTTAAAAATATAATCCTAAAAAATTAGCTAAACTATAATTATTTATTAAAATAACCTTAACTAATTATTTGTTATTAATTAGTTATTCTTGACTATGCTTAATTTAAGTATAATTAACTCTTTAATAAATATGGTTAATGATTAATTTGATTATTAATTAATTAACTAATTAATAAAGTATTAAATAAGGGATGGATAATAAAATTTAATGTTTAAATTGGGTTACGTATCCCACAAGGGATAACGTATCCAATACGTTAGGATAAGTAATGAATGAATGGATAAGGGTAATTAAATGGAGGGATAAGGAATTTAATGCATGATGGAGTGTCAATGAAGGGAGGAGGAATAAGGGGGGGAGAAAGGAGTTGAGAGGGGATCGATTTTTCATTTTACGAGAGGGGAGAAAGGATTTTGGGGGAGCTTGGAGTATTGGACAGAGTGGAATTTACAGTGCACCAGGGGGCTGTGAAGGTTTTGGGCTCAGAGGGCTAGGATATCCATTGATATCCTAGGGCTAGGCGCTACTAGTTGGCAGGGAGGTTGGTTTTGGGGTGGTGTCCTAAAGAGCAGCATCAGGTTCAAGCTAAGGAAGAAAGCGGCAGCATCAGGTTCAGGTTAGAGTTATGAATCGTTTTGAATTAAATTTGTTATTAAATTTTATTACTTGAAATATTAGATTGAATGTGCTAGATTAAGTAATTATTAAATTTTACAGTAGTGTTGTAATTTTAATGGTTGCTTAGTAGTGTTGTAATTTTAATGGTTTCTTAAATTAATGTAGATCCATTGCACCTTTTTCATTAAAATTACATGAATATATAGGAAACATCACCCCTCAAGCTTAGGAATTTGAACTCAACCACCTTGTCCAAAAATAGAAATGAATCCCTAAAAATCTTGAACTATCTGCCAAGAAAGATGGGTCGAACTGCTAAAAAAAGGGGTCAACTGAGAAAAAATAAATTACTTTATTATATATGAGAATTTTTGGGACAAAAACCTCTTTATTTCTTTCCAAATTCATCTTCAGTTTGCCAAAACGGCTCCCACAAAATCATGACTGAAACAGGAAAAAACGAAAAAACAAAAAAAAGGGGCTCAAATATTGTTTTTATTATCTCAACTTATAGAACATGTGTAAATTATGGGAGAGGTTTTTGTTCTTCATCCCGTTCTGAAAAAAAAAACTCTCTCATATTTTCAATATTTGTTTCCATTTTCCTGTAATCCATCTCGGAAAATGACTAGTTAAGTTGGAGAAAAAAAGTGGTTTTGATTTTTTGGGAGGGCGGTTTTGGAGGGGTAAGTGGTTTTCTCGAACCCTCCCTGGGGTGGTAAGTTGTATTAGGA
>ML780072.1:605124-623578 GCA_009831015.1 Picea engelmannii
GGGGAGTGTGTGTAAAAACCTAGGATAGTTTATATTATTTGTTTTTTTTTTCCGTATGTTTATTTAATTTATGTTTTATTTTTTACTTTCTATGTTATTTTTATTATGTTTTGTTTAATTTTTGCTATATATGTTGTTAATTATTTATTATATGTTTTATTATATGTTTTTAATATGTTTTATTTTAATATATGTTTTTTATATGTTTTATAATTTTTTTTTATTTTATAATTATTTTTTTAATTAATTTAAATTAATCAAACACTAAACTAATTACTAAATTTAAACAATTAACTAAATTACTAATTATTAATTAATTAATAATGAACTCATTATTAACAAGACTAACCTAAATCTAACTATACTAAATTTAATTATTAACATTATTAACCTATTGTTTTTTCTTTTAGATTAAGCTTGTTTATTCATGCAAGGATGATTGGTAGGCAAGATGTAGCCAATGGGACTAATGGACAAGGGAGTGAGTGGCATAGAGGTGGATGAATGATGCAACAAAGTGATGACGGTTTGGGCAAAATGGATGGAGGGGAAATGGAATCAACTGAGCCTAGCAAGTTAGATGTCTTCATCATGGGAGCAACGCCAAATAAGAAATTGAAGAATCAAGTTACCTATGATATATAGGACCCCAACACAAGGAACTGTGTTTTTAAATCAGCGGGGATACTTATTTTCACATAGGTAGATTTGGACAATAGAAAACAACATAGGACGTTGTCGAATGGTCATAGGTGTTCTAACAGTGATACAGTACTTTCCTTTTCTTAACAAATATATTCTATAACCAGTGAATATATATACGAGGAGTATCACTGCTAAATTTTCAATGAAGAAGGATTTCTTGCACAAAAAAAAAATACAGAGTGTCTTTATATATAGAGTGAAACTTAATCAAAGATTTCAGTCAAACAAAGGAATGTAGGTATAGGACTATTCAACCATGAATTCACCAGAGTCTGCCTGATAGGTCTCAAACTGATGATTATTTTTCCTTACAAAATAATCCTCGAGACAAGAGACACACGTGTTATGTCCTCTACACATACCTAAAACTAAAACGAAATATTTGCATAGGGTTTAACTTTTGAATAGGTTTTATGACCATGGGTAAATGAGGAAGGAGCCCAAAGGGATATGGGCTTTGAAGACTAGTAGCTAATAGAAAATAATCATAGGAACCCCTGAACTAGATGATAAAACTTACTCCCAAGAGAAAGTATCTAATGCATAAGATTACTGGAAGGGGAAAATTATCGTATGACATCAACTCTCACCATGAAGGAAAGAATGGAGTATGCGACAATTAAAATCAAGGAGATATTAGTGTACAAACAACATAAGCTTTACTCATAGGATGTGTGTATTGTAAAAAGAACAATTCCACATAATAATACATTTCATAGGAGAACGTCGACACAAAGAATGAACTGTACATAGAATACTTCTACACAAATAACATATGTCATAGGAAAACATTGGCATAAAGAATGCCCTATACAAAGAAATTTTGAATACAATAATTCCTTTATACAAAGAACAATTGAGCACAGATCATCGCATTGCACAAAGAACATTTTTTTTAACCTAAATAATTACCTTGCACTAAAATCATTGGGCATAAATAATATGATACAAAAAGAATGTCGACTTACCATGCATAACGAGTGAAATATTGAAACAGTATCCACCGTGCCTGTGTAAGAACCCACTAAATTCCCTATTCTACCAAAAACCACAGAGCCAAACAACAATACCATCGCGGGAGAAAAATCATAGAGTCAAACAACACTACCATCGTCAGAGAAACATCCACAGAGAAAAAAAGAACAAGGGGATTAAATGCAAGGGGGTAATGGCACCTCATGCCTCTTGGTAGTGGAGAAGAATTAAAAGTACGCCACCCATACCATGCCATGTGAAACTAAATGAAGTGGAAAGACCTTAGTGGGGGTTTCCCTGTAATGTCAATCCTGAAGAGTACTGGTGGCTTGTCACCATTAATGGACCTCACCTAGCTTAAATGCCACATATGTGATAGACTAGGTTTAGACCATCCTGGTAACCTTCTCCTTTAAGGCTTTAAGAACCCCATAAAGGCTATGAATATGTGTAACATGGATCAATGGTATGTTAACAATGTCACAACTACATTGTTATTCGCTTATCGTAAGTTTTTTTTTAACAAGGTATATTGCTATGGAATTTCATAACCCCTAGCGTGTATAGCGCGTAGGTCCTGGACTTAGAGATTTATGACCCCTAGGTTCAACCCCATGGTCACTAGTGTTTAACTTTTGAAATTATAAAGTATATCACTTACATGTTTTATAAACCTAGTTTATTACCTTTTATCAAATGGGTCGCATGATTTATGCCTAGGATATGTACCTTGACAGGACTAACCACTAACATACCAATTTTATAGTTTTAATTATAATAGCAATGCTACGACGAAGCATAACAATAAATGATGTGTTGATTTTTTAAAATATCTTTCAACCTTTTTAGGATGAGTAATGATAGAGGGATACAATTACCATGTATATAATTATTGGATTAATATATATAACAAATTAGCTTCTTGTGTCATGAACAATTTGTTGTGCATAATGGACTTTAGTTTTCCCCAACAATTTTTTCTTTTTATTTTGTGAAATTTGGGGTACATTACAATGACAACCACTCTCCACAATCATGATTCCATTTGGTTTGTTATATTCCATTTTTATCAGATGACACTCTTTATCCCATGCCATAAAACCACTTCTACTGCAAAGAATGTCGATCTCTTTTTCTTTCATGTTTGGCCACACTTTGGCCTGCCCATTGGTATCATATATGACCAGGACATTTTCTTCTTTAGCACTTTCTGGAACACTCTTTGGTCATTTTTGGGTTGTTATATTTTCTTCTCCATTGATTTCCACCCCCAAACCGATGGGAAAACCGAGGTTCTCAATCACAGCCTATTTCATTATCTTCATTATTTTTCCAAAAAAAAATAGTGGGATTCCTATTTTCATATTACCAAGCATAACTACAATCAAGCCACCCAATCTTCCACTAATTTCTCACCATTTGAGGTGTTTCTTGGTTTTCATCCCATGAAACCTTCAGATATGCCTCTGAATACCACTCCATCAGACTTTGCACATCACCTACAGGGACAAAATGTAGCATAGTGTTTCCTTCAAAATACAGCTTAGCACCAAAGTCGAGTTGCAGTTTCTTTGAAAGTTGCACAAGAACATTATAGACAGTGCCATGATAATAAATGAACCCCATTATCATTCCAACTATGAGATCATGTTTGGATCATCTTGGATAAATAATAGATCAAATTTCATCATCATAAATTGCATCTTCTCATATATGGTCCATACTGAACCTTACAATGCATTGGCAAGAATGTGTATCGGACAGACTTGTCAGCACAACTAGGAATACATTGTATGTTGAATGTGAGAAATTTGAAGTTGTTTGAGACTCCTCTTCTCAAATAAGAAGTTAAAGTTCAACACCAAGACGACAACAACCATGATTTTCGATCTCCTCTATTTTTCAATCAGCGAGGAATTGGGCCACCAGGAAGGGCACACCCCCTTCCTTCACCACTCAACGTGAGGATGCCCAATTTCTATTGTAATAAATCCCTTAATCTCTTTTTTCAAGTTAGTATGTCAGTTAGTTGTGCTTGTAAACAACACTCCCTATTGTTACTAGGAAACACATTGTCTAATAAAGGAAGTATGTGAGTTAGTTACTTTTATAAATATTCCTTACAAGTCCTAAAAGAATTGGACTTCAAATTAATAGTTTAGAATATGTGTGTGTTTGTCGGTGGCCGAGGAAACAACTTTTGTCAGTCTAGTTGGGAAAAGAGTTGTAGAAATACAATCCACAACTTCTTTTGTAACTATAAATAAGCCAGAGAAACGGGTCTCCCTGCATATTAATAAATGGAACCCCTCTAGATTGGAATGATTAATGATAATTTATGTTTTTTCTTTTCCTCTTTCATCTTCTATGGAGTTTTTAGTTTTAATTTTCTTGTAATTACTTCATAACTCAGTGTGACCCCATTATTACTGGTGCACATTTTCAATATTCCATATATAATATAATATGAATAACATAAATAATGAGCAATCAATAACACAATAACAATGATATATCCAAAACAATATCAAAATAACACCAAAATAACACCAAAAAAGATCACCTTTATTAATGATAGAAATGTTCACTTGCCTCTTCGAGGGGGAAACCTCGAGTAGAGAAGAGATCTATTATAATAATATCCAAGAAAAATTTCACCCATGTATCCTACATTTATTTACACTAACTCTACCTTCTAAGGAAACTTCTAGAGGAAGATATTTCTAGAAGAAAAAGTTTCTATTAGGTCTTCTTACATTGACTTATTCTCATTTATTTATTAGGCCTTATTAACTAATGCCACTTTTTATTACATAGAAATCATATCCTGCTAACTAATGACCCATGGAGAGGGGTTAGGATTGGATCCTAGCATTCCCTCTCCCTTTGAAATAATCCTTGTCCTCAATCCTATAGGTGTGGAAATTGTTGAAGGATGGTTGTGGGTTCCCAGGTTTCATTGTCTGGTGACGTGTCCTTCCATTTGATCAACACTTCCTTGATGGTTCAGTCATGCATCTTGTTAGGTTTTTACTACTTTTATTAGGTTATTTCCAAATTACACGAGAATTCAATGCATTTCCAAAATAAAAACATAAAGAGGATCACTGAAAGAAACAAAATCATAAAATCATAAGGTATCTCGAGAAACCCTCATGGGGGAGAAAACCCAGTAAAACTTCCTCAATAATATATTACCAATACAATGCCAAGACTAAGACCAAAATACCAAAGATAAACCAAGATTGAGCATGTGCCTCTCTTCTCCTTCCTCCTGCAACTGCAACTACCTTCAAGATATGCATACTATATGAGTGAGAGTGATTGTGTTCAAATGAGGCACCATCCTCACATATAAATACAATTTGAGGAGGCGATAGGGTTATGTCTCTTCACCCAACTTCTCTTATAAGTGGTTAAAACCACTTTATAATTACTAGGGGATGATTTTACAAATACCACTATACAAATGCAGTTTGACCAATCCAAAAAAGGGGATTTTATCTTATACAAGAATCGACTTGAAAAATCCGCAAAAGGGGATTTGATCTATAAAATAATAACTCAAATATAATTAGACAATTCTTCAAAGTTACAATATTTCAACACTCCCCCTTAATGAGAAGGGTATTCTACTGACATGACTCAATACAACTTCATCAAGAGAAGGAGAGGGAATCATCATCATCAACATATGGAACAATGACTGGCACATCTATAAATCATCAGAAGTTTTTCTCATCATCAATATCATAATTACTTACAACATGGATATGAAGTAACATCATCATCAACATGAATCTGAATCATCAATATCAATAGCATGAATCTTGAACAACAACATCATCAACAACATGATGCTGGAACATCATCAACAACAACAACAGCACAAGGTTGTAACATCATCATCAACATGTGGCAACATAATGAGATAGGTGCATCAACAAAAACAATTGTGGTACTCTGACAAAATATCTTTACCGGGCCTTTGGGATCTGCCTAGGAATCATAAGATTCCATAGGATATGAAATCCTAACAAGCTACCACATGGTACTCTAACATATTGTCCTTAATATACCTTCAAGATATACACAGGAATCATAATATTCACTAGGATATAAAATCCTAACAGAGCTACCACTACTCACCACAACTGGCATACACATGCATAGGTACTCTGATAGACCTTCCTTACCGAACCTTCAAGATCCATCCAAAAATCATAAGATTCCCTAGGATATAAAATCCTAATGGAGATACCCATTGTTGGTCAAGATACTATAGTATCATAAACATCACTACCCCTTTCAACGGAGGTCCTTTTGGACTACACCATTCTTGTATCAGAATTACTCAAAATTAACACCCAACATAGAGTTGGGAAACACATCTACAACGTCCTCATCTATGCCAAAATATTAGAGCTTTACAACCCCTCTTTGCACCATATCATGAATTTAGTGGTACCAGATCTCTATGTGTTTTGAATTATCATTGAACATTGGGTTCTCTGTCATCTTTATAAAACTCTAGTTATCACATAGAATCACAATGGCTTCCATATCCATATCGAATAGACCTGTCAACAACTTCTGAAGCCATATGGATTCACAACTGGTAGAAGATGTTACAATGTACTATCCTTCTGTCGTGTTGAGAAAAATAATGGATTGCTTCCTACTTTTCCATGAAGTCATGGTTGGCCCCAAACTGAAACAACATCCTAAAGTGATATTTATTTCTGAATCACTTCCATCCCAATCTGAATTAGTATAACCATACAGTCTGAAGTCATGATCTCCAGTATAACAGAGACCATAATCCAATGTACCCTTAAGGTAACTCAACAGATGCTTTGTAGCTACAAGGTGAACACATCTGGGCTCCACTAGATACTGACTCAAGGTGTTCACAGGAAAGAACATATATGGCTTGGTGTTCATCAGATACATCAATGATCTAATAATTTTTATGTATATTGTAGCATCAACCAACTTTGATGAAGTATCGAACAAGATATTCAAATTCATTTCCATGGGTGTGTTCATAGATTTATGTTCCGACATGTCAATTCTCTTTAGTATTTCAACTGCATACTTCCCTTGGTTAAGGGATATCCTCTCTAGGATCTGCCAAACTCCAAGACCTAATAAATAATTCATCGGGCCTAGGTCTTTCATCTCAAACTCTACAACAAGATTCTTCTTGAAATCTATGATGTGTTTTTCTTCTCCTGTCAAGAATGAATCATCCACATATAGTAGAAATATAAATGGCTCATCATTTATAACCTTAAAGTATAGGTTAGGATTAACTTTACTCTTGTTGAAGCCCAATATTTTCAGGAAACTATCAGTTTTTACATACCAAGATCTAGGAGCTTGCTTCAACCTGTACAAATATTTCTTCAACCTCCAGAGATGAGTCTCTCTATATTAAACTTCAAACATTTGCGGTTTTTATATATACACTTCTTCTTCAATAACACCATTTAAGAAAGTGTTTTTTCACAATTATCTAGTGCAACTTCCACTTCATTTTGGCTGTAAGAGATATGATAGTTCTGATAGAAGTGTATTTGGCTACAGGAAAAAAAAATTCTTCATATTCAATACCTTCATTTTGATAAAATCCATGAGCCATAAATCTTGCCTTATGTATTTCAATACTTCCATCTACTGTATGTTTTATTTTGTATATCAACTTGGAAGATACCACATCTTTGTTCTTTGGTTTGGGAACTACTTACCATACATCATTCTTTATAATGGATTGTTATTCTTCTGTCATGGCATCCATCCATTCTTTCTTTTGAACGAATTATTCAAATAAAGTAGGTTCCTTCTCTATGAGATAACACATGAAGGCCATATAGCTAGATAATGTCTTAGGATTCTTGCTTTGTCTCATGGTTCCTTCTAGGGCACCATACCTCTCTGCATCTTCAAAAAGTTATTTAGCCCAAGTTGGATTTTCTCTTGTGAGAGATCATCATATGGGGACGTTCTTGATATTCTATGATATCATGATCTTTTTGAATCTCATCATCAGGGGTAACTACAACTTCCTTTATGGGTTCGAAAACTCTGGGAGCTACATGTTCTTCTTCATATACTTCTTCAAGTTGGTATTTCTTGGATATTTTGAGTGTTGAATATTCATCAAAGGTTATATCTATGTTGATATCAATATGATGGTAAAATGTTATGTAAATTTTGAAGGAATTAGATACCTTACAGTATCCAACAAATATTCTCATCTTTATTGAAGGATCCAACTTAGTTCTCTTTCCTTTTAGAATGTGTACAAATACTAGACAACCAAATATTTTGCGATGGATTACTTCTGGATTATTTCTTGTGAACATTTCTTCGGGAGTTTTGAATCCAAGTGCACTATGGGATAATCTATTTTGGACATATAGTATTGTTATTGTTGCTTCATCCCATGAGTGCATTGGAAGATCTTGATCGTGTATCATAGTCTTTACTATTTCCATAATCATTCTATTCTTTCTTTCTGATACACCATTTTGTTGAGGATTATTGGGAGTGGTGAGCTCCCTCTTAATCCTGATATCTCTTCAAAATATTCCAAATTCATTTGAAGTGTACTCTCCTCCATTTTATGACCTGAGTATCTTGACTTTCCTTTTGAAGAGGTTTTGTACTAAGGCTTTGAATTTCTTGAAATTTCCAAGTACTTCATCTTTTGACTTCAAGAAATAAACCCAATTCTTATGAGAGTAATAATCAATAAAGGACACATAGTATAAATACATGCTTAGAGAGGTTGATGCAATTGGACCACATGCATATGAGTGGACAAGTTCTAAGATTCCTTCTGCTTTACTGTTTCTCTTTGGAAAATGATTATTTATGTTATTTTCTTACGCACATCCCTTGCATACACCTTCATGATCAACCTTTAATTATGGTAAAACTGTAACTATCTTGCTTACATATGGTAAGGCTTTGTAGTTGATGTGAGCTATCCTTCTATCCCAAAGTTCACAAGGACTTTCAGTAGAGTGAGTTAAGGCTACATCTAAGTGACCTTTTAACTTGTACAACCACTTTCTTCTATTCCAATAACAACTGCATCTTCTATAGTTTTTCCTTTAGACCACATAAGAACTTCACCATCTATTAATTCAATCGTGAATATTCCTTATCTAGGTCAGAAATAGAAAGTAAGTTCTTTTTCAAACCTAGTGCATAGAGTACATACTTCATTCTCATCGAAGTTATCGAATCAAGTTTGTAGGTGGATTCTCCCATTCCTTTGATAGGGTACTAATAATCATCTCCAAGTGAAAACTTTTAGGTGAATTCCTTGTCTATAAGGATAGAGAGAGTGTTATTTTGACCTGTCATGTTATTAGAGGCGCCACTATCTATGAGCCAAGTATCCTTTCTAGGTGTCATAGATCCTAAGAGAGAGGAAAGCAAAACATTATTTTCAATCTCTTCTTTAGTTAAGTTCTTGGGTGGCTCATCCTCTTCAGCTGCATGGGAATGATGTCTTTTGTCATTTCTCCTCTTGTATTCTTCCCTTTTGGTAGGACAATTCTTAGCAATGTGTCCCATATTGTGACAATGATAACATTGATAAGAGGAGAAATTGTTTCCCTTTCTTTGATGCTTATGATATTTCTAGAATCTCTTTGGAGACTGAGATTCTTTATGAAAGTGGGTCTCCTTTGAAAATGAGACTTTTTCTTTCCACCCTTAGCATGAAAAACTAGGTCTTGATATTCATCTCTTAATAGGATGGATTCTCAGTTGGCCACTCTTGCTTCTTCTTGAACACATTCTTCCCATAAACTATCAAATTTGGAATTTCTCTTTTATTGCACAAATAGTTTGGATGAAGGCATCCCAAGGTCTTGTGAGACCATTAATAGTTTTCATCACAAGTTTATATTCATCTAAGTTGTCTCCAATTTCCTCTAATTGTTCCTTGAATTGAGAAACCCTAGACATAAGAAAACGACCAAACAAATAAAGTGCTAAAAAATTGAAAGTGAGATTACCATGAAATGCGCTGGGCTGAGGTGAGTTTGTTGGAGCTGAATGTTTTAGAAAATTCCAAGTTTTACCCCTTGAAACTTGAACTGTACAATTCTAGACTAGTACTTCTGGTATTGGGTCTAGTTTTTTGGTTTTTTGGTACCATTCAAAACCAGGGTTTGACTTTCTAGAGAATCTAGCCACTAAAAACATTTTCTCAAGATGCCAAAAGATGCACTAGGGCAGGGTGTACTTCCTAACATAGTTTTTGGTCAAAAATTCCTCTCCAATAAAAATCCCTAATTTTCTTGTACAAAAACAGTGACGTCTAGATACCCAGTGAAAGATGCCCTATTTAGTGAAGCTCTTATACCATGTTAGGTTTTTACTATTGTTATTAGCTTATTTCCAAATTACATGAGCATTCAATGCATTTCCAAAACAACAACATAAAGAGGATCACTAAAAGAAAAAAAATCACAAAGTACACAACATTTTATCTTGGGAAACCCTCATGGGGAGAAAACCCAACAAAACTTCCTCAATAACAAATTTCCAATACAATGCCAATACTAAGACATAAACACCAAATATAAACCAAGACTGAGCATGCACGTCTCTTCTCCTTCCTCCTACATCTGCAACTTCCTTCAAGATGTGAACACTAGATGAGTGAGAGAGAGTATGTTCAAATGAGGAACCATCCTCAAATATAAATAGAAGTTGAGGAGGTGCTAGGGTTATGTCTCTTCACTTGGTGAGGTCGACTTCTCCTAGAAGTGGTTATAACCACTTTATAATTACTAGGGGATGAATTTATAGATACCACTATACAAATTCAGTTTGACCAATCCAGAAAAGGTGTTTTGGCCTTATACAAGACCCGAATTGATTAATCCACAAAATGGGATTTGATCTATAAAATAATAACTCAAATATAATTATAATATTCTTTGAAGTTACAATATTTCAACACATCTGACGTTCTTGATTGTTGAGGAATTCTTCGGGTTGGATCCATAGGGATCCCTCTTCATCTAATTCAGGAAGTATGGTTTGAAATCTACAATTATGTCCCACCACATTCTTTGGAAAGGAAACATGAAACAATGGATGGATTTTGGAAGTCGCTGGAAGAGCCACTTTATAAGAAATTGAGCCAATATGCTTGATGATCTAGTAGGTCCCATAAAACTTGGGTTCCAAATTATGATGTCATTGATGTTTGAGAGATGTTTGCTTGCAAGGTTGTAGCTAGAGAAACACTAGATATCCTTCCTTAAAAACCCTTTCGGTATGATGTTGGTCAGCCTATTACTTCATGGATTTTGGGCCATGTGGAGGTTATCATTTAGAGATGTGATGGTGGTTATGCGATCGTGCAACATGGTATCAATAGATTGAACCTTGGATGTTCCTGGAAGATAGGTAGTGACTTTTGGAGGATGTTGGCCATACATCACTTCATATGGGGTCATTTTAGTGGTCGCATGATAATAATTATTCGAACACCATTCGAACAAGGGAAGCCATTGCACCCACTAGTGTTGTTTGTCTGAGGAAAACACCGTAAGTAGGTTTCCAAACATTTTTTGACCACTTCCATTTGGACATTATACTGGGGGTGATAGGTTGTGCTCATATTTAGTTTGGTTCCCTGTAGTTTAAAAAACGTTTTCCAAAATATTCTAGTGAAACTAGGGTCACGATCATATACAATAGAGGTTGGCATGCCATGTAACTCAAAAATATGATCAAGGAAAACTTGTGCAATGAGTGTCATTGTGAAAGGGTGAGGTAAAGAAAAAAAATGAGCATACTTGGATAGGATATCGACCACCACCCTGATGATCGATTGTTCTCATATTTAGGAAGGCCCACTATAAAATCCATGGAGATGTTTGTCCACATTGAAGTTGGAATGGGAAGGGGTTGTAGAATGCATGGTGACTTGAAAATTTCACCTTTATTACGTTGGCACACCTCAAATTCAGTGACAAAATGAAGTATATCCTTATTCATACTTGGTGAGAAAAAAGAACAACGAACACGAGCATATGTATTTTATAAGCCCGAGTCACCTGCAATGGCTAAGGAGTGAAACTTAGTTAAGAGTCATAGATTGAGTGATGAATAAAGTGATACAACTAGGAGATCCTTATATTAGAGAGTATTGTCCTACTAGTTGTAGCTAGTGGGAGGATTAGGGTCCTCCTGAAGACACTGAATTATCCTGGAGATAGTTGGGTGTGTGAGACACTCCTGGCATACATCCTCAATCCAATCAGAAACTGGTAAGGACAAGAGAAAGAGGTTTCCATCCTCCTCATGGTGTTGTGGCAAAGCATCAACCACAATATTTTCTTTTCCCTTTTTATATATGATTTCATAGTCATACTCCAACATTTTAGTTAGCCACTTTTTTTGTTCGAGGGAGGATAACCTCTGCTCCAATAAATACTTCATACTATGGTGATCTATTTTGATATGAAAATGGCATCCCAAAAGTTAGGGCCTCCATGTGTTCACCACATGTAGAATGGCCAACATTTATTTTTCACAAGTAGATCTACCCAAGTTGTGGCCACTCAACGCTTGGATAGTAAAGGCTAGAGGTCTACCCTCTTGGGTGAGAACCACACCTATACCAGTTCTCAAAGCATATAATTCAACCAAATTTTTTTTGTTGAAGTCAGAAACTGCTAAGATAGGACTAGTGCACATGGCGCACTTTAAATCAATCAAGGCTTGCTCCACCTCAATTTTCCAATTAAATGAATTATTCTTGAGAAGGTTGTTCAAGGCTTAGCATTTTTTCTGTAATGGTGGAAAAAATTCTTGTAATAACCTATGAGACTGAGAAAACCACATATTCTCTTTAAGGTCATGGGTCATGACCACTCCTGCATACCTTGTATATTTTTTGGGTCCACTTTCAGACCATCGCGACTCACAATGTGTCCTAAGTACTCCACTTCACTGGCGCCAAAGGAACATTTGGTCTCTTTTATGAACAATCGATTGTCATGTAACAAGTGAATAACTTTGTCTACATGAAGAAGGTGGATATTATAGGTGCGACTGTAAATGAGGATTTCATCAAAGAAAACCAAGACAAAATTTTGAAGGTAAGGTTTCAAGAGTTTATTCATAATAATTTGGAAGGTGGATGGAACATTGCATAGGACAAAAGTTATGACCAAGCAAATTCATAATTTCCTTCATGAGTTCTGAAAGTAGTATTCAAAATATCATTCTCCTTCATCCTAATATGGTGATAGCTAGAGTGAAGGTCCAATTGGGTGAAGGCACATGCCCCTTGGAGTTCATCGAGTAGATCATCAATGACCATAATGGGAAACTTATCTTTGATGGATAGTCTATTTAGGGCCCGAAAATTAGGACACATGCGCCAAGTACCTTCTTTATTCAAGACCATCACTACTAGTGAATAATATGGTCTTGTATTATGGTGAATGACACCCACCTCGAGTAATTATTATACCATATTGTTTATTTCATTTTTTTTATCAAATGGATATATGTGGGGTATTAAATTGGGGGGTTGAATTCCTAGAAGAAGAGGGATGCTATGATCATTCTCACCTTTGGATGGAGGTAAGGAAGTGGATACCACAAATACCTTTGGGTACTTATCCAAAATAAGTTGTAGGCTAGGAGGAACTATCGACGAGGCCTATTCAGTGACCTGGATGGCATTAAATTGAGAAATCACACCATGGTATCATTTATTCAAAAACATTTCCATCCTGTGAGAGATGATGATTTCAGGAGAGCCTGCTTGGAGACCTCAAAGGGTATAAGAGTGAGCCTCATGGATAAATCTCATATATAATTATTGATAATCCATTGTGATTGGTCCCAAAGTGTGAATCCATTCCACACCCAATAAAATATCACAAGCACCCATGGAAATAGAGAACATGTGAGTTTTCAAATGAGAATCACCCATTTGGAGTTCGAAATTTTCACAACGGCCCCCACACTTCATAGTACCCCCATTAGCAATGAGAATCTAAAAATTAGAAATAGGGTGAACAAAGCAATGGAGATCATCAACAAGCCTTTGATGAATAAAATTATGGGTGCTACCACTATCAATAAATACCACAATAGTTCTATGTTTTATGTATTCCTTGATATTCAATGTCCGTGGAGTCAAGATACCTGAAATTGCATGCAATGAAATGATCGGTTCCATTGAGGTTATAGTATTGACAACTGGATATTCATATTGATCACTGGATGGAGCCTCCTCAAGGTGTGGAGCTTCATATGATGGGATGTATTCATAGGAGGAGGACGTTTATGCATCAATCTGGAAGAATGTTTTTTCTCTACATTTATGCCCTAGTGCATAATTTTCATCACAATAGTAGTAAAGTACCTACTTGTGTCATTATTCCATTTTAGTTGGAGAGACATTTTGGACCTTCAAGGTTTTTGCTTCAGCCAGGGTGGCCCCTACGAGAGGACGATTGACAAATGGATCCTTCAGGGATGGTTCCTAAATTATGGTCTCTGCTTATGTGGCTAACTGACATTCATGCAACCAAGTAGTAGGATGATGCATACTCACATGAGCCTTGATGGTGTCCTTTAAGACACTGATAAAACATTCAAGGTAAAATTCATCAAATAATCCCTCAGTTATAATATCCAACTATCAAATGCTATGATTAAATCTGGTACTGATCCATTTTGGCGTAGCTTTGTGAGCTTTCCCAAAAAATGAGATTCATGATCAAAATGGGTACAACCTATTTTGGTGAACATGCTCCAAGTGGGGAATCCAATATAAAACTTATTATGCCACTGCCACCATTACCAATTTTCTTGATATAGGTATAGAAACCCAACATGGAGTTTTGTCTCATCATCTTGAATACCATGGGGACAAAGTATTATTCCAATTGAGACACCCACCCATCTAGGTTAGAACCATCAAATTTATGCATGTCAATTTTGGGCACCTTATTCCAAGAGTGTGTAGACCCCTAAGGGGAGTTGGAGGACTAAGTATGGTCATTCTAGGAATAATGTGGGTTAGTTGGAATGTACTCAACATGATTACCCTTGATTTTTTGCAACGCCTCTTCTAGTTGCTGGTAAATTGATTATTGGGAGTCCTTGATGGAATTAAGGTATTGTTCTAGGGTTGTTGTCCTAGACTCTAGATTGTGTTGGATCTCAGAGTGGGTAGTAGGCATGGTGGAGGAGTGGGTAGTTGGTGAGGTGTCAGGAAGGAAATATGGGTCACAAAATTTGATGGGCAGTAGGATTATCAGTGTAAAAAGAGGAATCCAATGGGATATGTGTAAAACAAGGGTTTCTTGGAAGGGGTGGGACCACAAAAAAAAAGGGCTTAAAAATGAAGGGTACCACTGTGATCATACTGAAGAGAGGAATTCAATGGGATAGGTTACAAATAAGGGTGCTGAAAAGCCCCATACTTTTTTTTTTACTACTGCAGAGTTATACTCCAAGATAAATAACACTGCAATGCCGCAATGGAAAAATTCTTAATAGGAAGAAATGTGTAGGAATTTCACAACTAGAATGTAGTAGACACAATTGCACAACAATATATTTGGTCAGTTCTGTGGAGTTTTGTTGTCTCAAGGGTTAGGGGATTCAAGGGTTCTACAAAAAAGGGTTTTCCCTATTCTATAGCTCTCTGTTACATGTGCAGGTTCCAACAGTAGTACTCGGCCCAATATCTCAAGTCACCAACTAAGGATGATGGGACCTACCCTTATCCATACCACCTGACTACCTAGGTACAAGATAGTATCTTCCCAAGTGTTTTTCTCAGTGACACTATAGTATTCATATGGTCGATTGGTCTATCTATGGAGGGATTCATGATGCCTTGGTCGATCCATATACATGTGTTTTCTGATGCGCTACGACTTGAAGGGGTACCAATAAGGGTTACAAGGGTGGCCAACATATGTGTGCTTAAGTACCACATGTATTTAATGTGTGTATGACTCCTTGAACATAGGTTTATGCACATAATGACATATCTATGTATCTTAAAGATGTCAGAATACGTCTCTACCTTGAAAAAAAAAATTACCCTACAAGTCGTTCCCTGGAAAGAGCTATTATACCACTTTCAATATTCCATATATAATATAATATGAATAACAAAAATAATGAGCAAGAAATAGTAGAAAAACAATGATATATCCAGAACAATATCATAATAATACCAGAAGAACACTAGAAAATAACACCTTTATTAATGATAACAATTTTGACTTACCTCTTCGAGGGGGAAACCTCTAGAAAAGAAGAGCTCTATTACAATAATATCCTAGAAAAACTTCACCCACGACTCCTACACGTATTATTCTAACTCTACCTTCTAAGGAAACTTCTAGAGGAATATCTTTCAAGAAGCATAAACGTATATTAGTCCTTCTTACATTGAATTATTCTCATTTATTTATTAGGCCTTATTAACTAATGTTGGCCTTTATTAGATAGAAAATATATCTTGCTAACTAATGACCCATGGAGAGGGGTTAGGATCAGATCCTAACAACATTGTTATTCTAACTTGTAGATCAACCTGCTTTCTCTAGTTGTTTTTCCTTGCTGGTTTAATCTATTTAGTATGTGGATTTGAATGAAAAAATCTTGGAAAAAATGCATATCATTTCTCTATCTCATCCTCCCTCTCCATCCTCCTTTGGTTCATCAATTTGGAAAGTGGGTTGTTTTCATAAATAATTCTCTATCTCTAACTGCCCTCTATTCATCTATTTGGAAAAAAAAGGGGGGGGAATTGTGATTCTTTCTCTACCTCAACCTTTGTCTCCAACCACATTTTCTTCATCACTTTGGAAACTAGGGTATTTCTCTAACTCGTCTTCTATCTCTAGCTACCTTATGTCCATCGATTTGGCAAAAAAAATGGGAAAAATGAAGGGTTCTTTCTCTAAATCATGTTCCATGACAACTTGTGTCACCTTCCTCTCTAATCTTATGGGATTTGTTTTTCCCAATCCCCATAACAAGTGGGAGTTAAACGATGTAACTAATCATGGCCTTTGATCCTTCTATTCATTGATTTAGAAAGTGGGAGTTAAACAATTGATACATAGTCTCTAATTTTCCTTAATTTATGGAAAATACTTATTTAATAGATGATTTTTTTGAAAATAAATGGTTTAAACTCGTAGTAGTTGGCTTAATTTTTTTTTTCAATGAGTAAGTCATTTTCTGATGAATTAGTTTAGCTAAAATAATGTGAAGTATTAAGAAAAAATAATATTTTCACATAAAAGAAATATTCTTTATAACTTTAGGATACGATTAAATAGAATGTTATGAATGGGCTATTTTGAAATACCATTGTTGTAATCAAAACATTGAGTCACTTTGCATTGAATCGTTATTTAAATAAACTAGTTATATCTATTTTAACATTAAATTAACAAAACAACGTTAGTTATATCTATTTTAACATTAAATTAACAAAACAACGTTAGTTATATCTATTTTAACATTAAATTAACAAAACAACGTAATGAAAGAATGTGTAATGTTTACTAATTATTTTAACATTTTCTTATATTTATAACTTAGATTGAACATAACTCCTTATTTTCATATTTATGTGTAGTAAATTTAATTTTTAAAGCAGATAAATAAAATAAAATTTACTAGTAAAATTTAATTATTTAAATAAATAAATAAATTTATATTTTTAAATGTTAATTAATAATTTTATTACTTAATATAATCATATTTTACTTTTAAATAAACATATGTATTTTCTTACCATTCTTCATATCTTTTAAAAATCTATTTTTATAAGTTATTATAACATTTTAAATTAGAAACAAAACATTTAATTAATAAATATAATTTTTTCTTATTTATTTTCTATTATGGTAAATAATATTTTAATAAATCTAATTCATTTATGATAGATTGGAACAACTTTAAAATATAATAAAATCTTTATTTAATTATTTTGTATCACATAAAATAACATTTTGCTAAGCATATTTTATAATATGCTAAAATAGTTTTTAGAGTTACAAAGTATTTTCCCTTCCAATATATATATAAGACTTCTATATTTAAAAGTATTTAAGTTCGATTTATTTACTTATATTTAAAAGTGTATATTGATGGTTGTTGGATTTGATTGAATGAATGATTTTGAATTTGAATTTTATTTGTGAGTGTAACGGTTATATTTGCTCGTTGTAACGACTATAATTTGGTTTTATTTGTCTTTGTTATCTCCTTGTTGTATCTATGTTTCTCAATTACGGAGTAGTGTTGTGAAGTGGACCATTCGGTTGTTTTTTGTATGTCCATGTGGAGCCTATCGATGTGGTCTTGTTTTTTAACAAACATAATTAATATTTTGAACTACTATATTTTCAATATTCACATACTAGAAATCTTTTTTCAATATTCTCATTTTGTACGTTAACCTTGTATTAATCCCATACTTTATAGATTGGTTCTAGTATAGAGGGTCTCAGAACTCAGACTATCACAAAACATTCTTTGAAAATTGTCTATGATGATTACAAAAAAAAAAATGGCTTCTTTTTCTATGAGTTTAACTTGATAGATGTAGAAGATATCCTTATTTTATTTGACCAAGAAAAACCCTAAAAAATGTTATTATATTATATTTATTAAGATGACCCTATTGTGCCTTTGTAAAAGTAGGCCCTATAGTTCCTTGACAATTAAATGTAATTTA
>ML780072.1:623628-643847 GCA_009831015.1 Picea engelmannii
ATGTAGAAGATATCCTTATTTTATTTGACCAAGAAAAACCCTAAAAAATGTTATTATATTATATTTATTAAGATGACCCTATTGTGCCTTTGTAAAAGTAGGCCCTATAGTTCCTTGACAATTAAATGTAATTTAAGAGGGTAAATTGATAGGTTGGCCCAGACCAAATTTAAGGAGGTCAGACTATTATTTATAAGGGAGGATAGTGCCTCACTTGTTCACTCACTCAGTGAGCTCTGCAAGAATAAGAAAAGTGTGCAAGTCTTGGAGGAGTAGTTGTTGCAGCTAGGTGTGTGTCAAGCATGGTTTTGGTCTATCTCTTGGTATCTCTTGGTTAAGTGGGGTGCTACTCTTTCCTAGTGAAGGAGTAGAGGAGGATATTCTACCTTGTTAGTTCTCTCTTGGAGAGAAGCATTTCTCTTGGTTGAATAATCTATATTGAGGAATTTGTTGGGTTTTCTCCCCTTGGAGGGTTTCCCAGGATAATTTTTATGTCTCCCTTATTTTTGTAATTGTCTCTCTTTCATTGATCTTATATATGCAACTAATCTGATAAATGATTGTAATAATAAAGAAGAACCATAACTTCTAGTTGTATAAGTAAAATATCAACATGGAATCATTGCAGGACTGAAAGAGACCAACTCATAGTTTATAAAGAAGTGGCTAGCCTCTGTGCACCCTCTACAAAATCTAGTTTTCAGTATTGCATCTGCTGCAAAATTAGGGTTTTTGCATAAACCCTAAGTGTGACATCTTCTCTGTTTAAGGAGGATGCTAGGGGAAGTAACCACATCTAGGATATGTCCCTAGGAGGGAACATCTAGTCCTTAGATCATAATTCCGAAATTTGAATTTGAAAAAATAGTGTTTCCTCATAAAACCCTAAGTTGCAGTTGCAATACCAGTTCCTTCATGGCAGTTGCAACACCAGTAGCAGTGTCAGCACCAACTGTAGTACCAATTGTAGTGAATTTTTTTGTGAAGTGTTGGGACTAATTTTTATTTTTCTAGTGCACCTCACCCTAGAAAATCTCCAACTAAATTTAAGTTACAAGTTGAAGCACCTTTGAAGTTTTTAAAGGTTCGTTACTTTTTTTCACTATTGTCAGATGTTGCCACTTCCTATCGATATTTTCATAGGTATGTACTTATATATGTTCAAACTATATCATTATTCTAAAGAGTATTTGTAGGAGAAAGGATCTTTTGTCCAAACAACAATCATAGATCCAAAAGGATCTCAGATCTAACACATTTAGAGGAACAATGCACTCGAGGTTTGATTAATTTGATATGTCTCTACTTTCTATGGAATTACTGTTATATTATGAACATATAGGCTGTATTTTGATCTGTTGAAGTTATGACTATCATACTAATCATTGGTCAAAATTAAAGTCAAAGTATTAGATTGATTAAGGTTGAGATTATAGAGTTTGCAAGTTACCATGGAGGAATGATTGATCAAAACACTAGAGGAGTGTTTCTCTCATTCCTTATTATTGTATTTCTTACTTTTTACCCTTGTTTCAGGCAGGTCATAAGTGATAGCTCTGAAGGAGATACTTTGACAATTATTCTTGCTATTGTTTTTATTATTATTATAAAGAGTATTATTCTTGTCTATTGTTTCTCCTTTGTTTTTCTTGTTCCAGGTAGGTCATAGGTGGTAAACCTGAGGGAGATATAGTGACAGTTGCAGGAGGAAACATATTAGATGAGACATGGAGAAGACTATCCAATTTTTATACATGATTGTATACATCCATGTACTAAAGAAGAAGAAGAAGAAGTTGATTTTTATAGATACAGAACATATCATATGGAGACAGATCATGAGGAGCAGAAGGATCCAAAGATGATGGTACAAATCCCTCTACTGTATTTGATCACTCTTCATATCATCAGGAAGAGTTAGTAGATCCATAATGACTTATCCAGAAGCATTTCAGTAACCAAGAAGAGACTAGTATGGTCTTGTGACACTTTACAGGATGCAAATCCATATAGCATCGACATGTCATGTCATGAGGAGAAGATATCTCCACCAGTGCTGAGGAAGGAAGCCCCACCAAGTACCATATTAGAAGGAGCTATAGTTCAAAGGGAGTCATCCCCCATGATATAGTAAGGAGGACTAGCCTCCCCAGGACCATTAATAGAGATGTACAAAGCCTGATTTGTGTCCAGAACATTCTCCCAGCAAGAGGGAGAAAACTATCGCAAGACACTTGCTTCAATAATCAGAAGAAGCATATATAGAAAAAAACATAATTCATTAAAATAATATGACATAGTATGAGATTCAGAGGGAGAAGGTATGACAATCCATGTACTTGATATTGAGTTATCTCCAGTGCCAATTCGTGCATTACATAAGTCAGTCCATGGAGACATGACTACAATAGAATATTGAGTTACCTCTAGATAAAGAGGATAAGCTACACTCAGTGTTTGTTATTGATCCACTCTCTATTTTAGATTAAGTTGTTGTTGTGATAGCATATAGGAGCTACTCTCAGAGTTCAACAACTACAGTGAGAATGGGGTAGTCATTCTTAGTTTCATAAAAAATAGTTGTGGGTGAAGTGTCCCGGATCCAGAAGAAAAAAATCATAGAGAGAGTCGAGGACATACTATGAGACAATTATATAGAGAGTGCTTTGCAGAAATCACATAGAGCCAACAAATGATTGTGGTGATTGAGTTTTTGTTGAGCAAGTGTACCAATTCGGTATAGTGTGATGTGAAGATTTGGTTCGAAGAACACAAGGACAGATATATGTTTTGTGATGAAAAACATGTTCAACTGTCTATGGACCCAAATATATCTCGGATTATTATATAAGATTTGTAGGGCTACACAAATTCAGATTGGGAAGGTAGTGTCACAGACCGGAAAAGTACATCCAGATGTTGGTTTACTATGAGATCAACTATGATCTCATGACTCAGTGAGAAACATACCTAAATGGCACTCAATTTTGCAAAATCATAGTATGTGGAAGTATGGTTAGCTTGTGGAGAAGCAATGTGACTTCAAAATTTGATCGCAGAATTGACTGATCTCGAGTTTAAGGAAACCTGCATATTTTATGACAACCAAAGTTGCATAAATTTGTCAATGAACCTAGTGTGTCATGACAAGTCCAAGCATATCGAGATCAAATACCATTATTTACAGGACATAGTTAATAAGGGAAGAGTAAGACTCCAGTATATTTCCATCGATGTACATGTAGAATATTTTTTGACCAAGCCCCAGTATAGAGTCAAGTTCAAGTATTTCAGAGATAAGCTTGGTGTGATCTAGAAATAATTCACCAATAATGAGAGGTAATGTGTTCCCCAATAGAAAGAAGTGACATGTTCCTGAGTAGTGATAAGAGATGTGTTATTCAATAGAGAGAAGTGAAGTGTTCTCTAGTAGCGAGAAGTGATGTGTTCCCTAGAAGCGGGAAGTGATGTGTTCTCCAATAGCGAGAAGTGATGTGATCCCTAGTATAGGGAGGTGATGTGATCCCCAATAGAGGGAAGTAATGAGATACCCCATCATAGTATGGTACGCTACCCCAACGTAGGTTGATCACCCCAACACAAGCTAGTACGCTACCCCAACATAGGTTGGTAAACCCCAATGCAGGTTGGTATGCTACCGTAGTTCAGGTTGGTAACCCCAAATCAAGCTGGTGCACTACCCCAACACAGATTGCTAACTCCAATTCATGCTAGTACGCTACCCCAGCACAGGTTGGTAACCCCAACGCAGGTTGGTATGCTACCCCAACGTAGTTTGGTAACCCCAATGTCGGTTGCTATGCTACCCCACAGGTTGGTAACCCCAATGTAGGCTGGTACATTATTCCAGAGAAAGTGCAAAAACTTCCTATGAGATATAGATTTTTGATTGACAAAAAGAGAATGACCAAGTATGCAGAAGTGCAAAAGTAGTGATGATGACAGTGAAAAGAAGAATACATTCCTTACTAAGAGGGAGTGTTGAAGATTGAGTAGCTTAAGAAGATATCCTTATTGTATTTGAACAAGACAAACCCTAAAGAATGTTACTATATTATATTTATTAATACGAGCCTATTGTGCCTTTGTAAAAGTCGGCCCTGTTGTGCCTTGACAATTAAATGTAATTTAAGAGGATACATTGATATCTCGACCCAGACCAAATTTAAGGAGGCAAGACTACTATTTATAAGGGAGGATAATGCCTCACTTGTTCACTCACTCAATGAGCTCTTAAACAAGAAGAAAAGTGCACAAGTCTTGGAGGAGTAGTTGTTGCATCTAGGTGTGACGTCAAAGAGGGTTTTGTTCTATCTCTTGGTTACTCTTGGTTAAGTGGTGCGCTACTATTTCCTAGTGAAGGAGTAGATGAGGATATTCTCGCATATTATTTCTCTCTTGGAGAGAAGCATTGTTCTTGGTTGGATAATCTATATTGAGGAAGTTTGTTGGGTTTTCTCCCACTAGAGGGTTTGCTAGGATAATCTTTTTGTCTCTCTTGTTTTTGTGATTGCCTCTCTTTCAGTGATCTTATATATGGAGTTGTTAATCTATAAATGTTACGTTATAGATTGTAAATTAATTCTCAGTATTTCCTCATAAATAAAAAATGTTTCCCCTACACCTACCACCCCTTCCATTGACATTTTATTAATCTATAAATGTTAAATAGTTTTCTCATGCCATGTAACACAATTTAATATTTGATGTAAAAGAATTTAGTATTTTTATATTAAATTTTTTTATTTTTCAACACTACCATTTTATTAGTAAGACACATATATTGAACTATTTTCTCATGTCATATAACATAATTCAATATTTAATTTAAAATAATTTAATATTTTTTATTAAAATCTTTTATTTTTTAAATTTAAAACAAATGCGACCCCATTTCATAAATAAGGCACATCCATTGGACTGACACACATTTAATGATAATTAATCTTTTAATCTTTTAAATAAGGAACATCCATCCGATGATGAACTCTGATGGGGAAAGTAAGTATGGGCAATGATGGAGGATGTTTGAGTTTTGGTTGATTCACCACTAAACATGTATTTCAAATCTGATCAACCTTTTTCATTCTCTTTTTTATTTTTTTATTTGAGGATGTTTGAGTTTTGGTTGATTCGCCACTAAACATGCTTTTCAAATCTGGTGAACCTTTTTCATTCTCCTTTTTTTTTATTCATCTTTAAAAATGGACATGATATATTGGATTTATTGACACAGTCCTCCTTAACCCGCGGGTTGGAAGGTTACGTACACAGGATCGTTCTTCTCTCCTCGGCCCGAAGATCTCTCAACAACCGCTCTCGTATTCACATTTCGGGAAATCTTCACCCACAATTAACTCTAAGAAATTCCCCCTTTGTACTTCGGGAGATCAGACTTCGCACTTTTGCGAATCCGGTGGTCAAACGCCTTGTTTCTCAATCTCCAAAACCCGAAAACCAGTCAATGCTGACCCTTTCTCTCCCTGTTTTGGATTTCTCCTTATCGTGATTTCGGCGATCGCGATGTCAAGAAACTCATCCCCTCGGCTCCTAAAACCTGATTTGTCGAACCTCCGATATGCTCGCAATCTTTGAATTTTCAACAACCCCTCTTTCCGTCAAAACTTCAGACTTCGCGATTTCATGAATCCTAATGCAAAGAGTTCGGGACTTCACCCCACGAAAACCCAAAATTGTCAACAGAGGTTGACTTCCGTGTCGATAGTGCACCACCTTTCCACCCTGCTGATTTTGTGGCCCACATGATCCTTTCACCCTCGGGACTTCCCATTTCGTGATTTCGCAAATCCTATTGCACAAATTGAGGGAATTCAATCTATGAAACCCCGAATAGAATTTCACCGGTAAATTCAATGGCCCTTGTCGGATTGGATCTATGGCTCTACTCCTCCTGAGATTAGAACCTTTCGAATCACTCATCATAACTCCCCTACTCCTCTGGGAGATATGATGGCTCATGGGACTTCGTGAATTCTCTACAGATAATTTCGATCATCCGTTCTTTCCTCTCTCAAGGACGTCTGCAACTTCTAAACAAAGTAGTTCCCATGGTACTCAATCACCTGCGACCCAACTTGTAACGCTTCCTCACTATTTTCAATGCACAAGATTACTGTACTTCCTTCGACGACTTTGAAGGCTTTATCCTTTTTGATCTTTCCATTACTTCGAGTCTTTCAGAAAACTCTTGCACACACTCCTTGCGGAAGACTTTCAAACACTTCCAAGGGTTTGACTCCCTTCGACTCTGCGCACACCCTGCAGTAGCAGTCTCTCAATACTTCGCTCAGGTTCACAACTCTATGACTTTACTCGGCCTGCGTAGTCCTTGCATGGCTCCAGTGCCTGACTTCACTTCTATGTGAATGAGAACAAAAGCTACCCTAACTGAGATCTCAGAGACAAACCTCTGAACCCTTTGTCAACGCACTCCTTGCGGACAATTCAACTGCACTCCTTGCAGGAATTCTTGCTCAGGTAGAGAAACAATTGAAACTCATTCCCCTTACTCTCTCTCTCTCTCAGATTTCAGACATTCAAAAAGAAATCATTCATACATAGCATAAAAGAAAATGTACAGCAAAAAGAGTAAAATAACTATGAGCATAACATTTAACATACATACACGGAGAACCAACACAACACCATGAATTTGAATCAAAGTTATTTTCTTATTAATTCAAATCTCTGTACATGGGTGTCTTCAAATTTTAGTTCTCCCTTCTCATATTTGTATTCTCTTTCTCTAAATTGGAATAATCTTCATCTATTCTCTTCTCGGTCATGTTACAATACATAATGAGGGTGTCTATATTCTATTTCCCTCTTGCGCTCTAGAATTGTCTAATCTACACATTCAATTCTACCTACTTGCATTAACTACCATAAATTCCTTCATTCTACTAAGGGCGAGAGTGGATCGCTCAAGGTTCTTTTACATTTTACAAGTGTGCCTCCACTTGATGGCTTCATTAATATTTTAAGACATTTTCAAAATTTGTGTGGGGTGCTTTTTCAGCTGCCCGTTGTCTCCGCGCTGGCTCGCTTGAGATTCTCCTACATCATACTCCCTCGCTTGAAAATTTTCATGGGCTCTTGTCCAAGAGCTCACGTAATGTCTGTCCATGCCTCTGGATCTCTGTTTCATTCTCCCAGCTGGCATCTTCATCTGGATGGCCTTTCCACTTGACCAAATATTCAAAGTATTGTTTCTACCTGGTCTTCTTGCTAACCCTTTTGCCTAGTATACGCTCCATCTACGGATTTTCTACAAATGGCATCTGTTTTGTCCACTGGATCACTGACTGTTCATTTTCTGTCCCTACTTCCTCAGCTTTATATGGGTACAAATCTGAGATATTGAATACAGGATAAATTCCGATCCCATTGGCTAATTCAATCTCGTAAGCATTTGCCCCAAATTTCTTCAAGACCTGGCATGGTCCATTTTTCTTCATTTTCAGTTTATTATATGTTCCTCTCGAGAACCTTTCCTTTCTCAAATGTGCCAGAATCAAGTCACCAACCTCAAACTGAAGTTGTTTCCTATGTTGATCTTCTCTATGCTTATACTCCTGGCTTGAATTCTGAAATCACTCCCTCACTTGGTTGTGAAGTTCCTTCATCGCCTCTGTGAAATCTTCTACACTAGCGCTCCTAGTTTCATTCTATTATGAATATCTCAATTCAAAAATCCCTCTCGGCTGCATGCCATAGAAAATCTGAAATGGACTCTGCCCTGTACTTCTACTAACTGAGTCGTTATAAGGAAATTCCTCCTGTGGTAATATGTTGTCCCACTGGTTGTGGTGCTCTATCACCAGGCTTCTCAGCAAGTCTCCTAGACTTCTGTTCACCACTTCTGTCTGTCCATCCATATGAGAATGATAAGCTAAAATAAACAACAAGTTAGTTCCCAGCTTCTTCCATAAGGTCCTCCAAAAGTGTCCTATGACCTTAGTGTCTCAATCCAAAACTGTTCTCCTTGGTAAGCCGTGAAGTCGAATGACTTCTTTGAAAAACAGATTCACAATGTGAGTTGCGTCACTGGTCTTCTGACATGGAATGAAGTGTGACATATTGGAAAATATATCCACCACCACAAAGATTGAATTAGAACCTCTTTGTGTTCTTGGCAACCCCAATATGAAATCCATGTTGATTGCATCCCATGGCTTCTAAGGTATGGGCAATGGTTGATAAAACCCTGCATTATGTCTCCTTCCTTTCGAATGGTGACAAATTATTCATCTGTCCACGAATCTCTTGACGTCTGCTCGCATTCTCGGCCAAAAATATGACTCATTTAACTTTGTGAACGTCTTGTCCTGACCAAAGTACCCTACCAATCCTCCAATGTGTTTCTCTTTCAACAAGTTCTCCCTCATGGTGCATTTCAGAATACACAGTTTATTACCTTTAAACATTAATCCTTCCTAGATCTTGTATTCTTCCCATTGGCTTCTATCTCTGAGAATTGGATTCTCAGCTGCTTCATACACCTCTTTAAAATATACATCATTTTTGTACATGTTCCTGAGATCATCAAAACCCAACGTTTTGACTCTGAACTCCTGCAATAGAAAACACTTCCTGCTCAAAGCATCAACAACTTTGTTAGCAGTACCATAAATATGCTTAATCACAAAAGTGAAATTTTTCATATACTCAACCCATTTAACATGTCTTTGATTCAACTTCTCCTATTGATTCACAAAATGCAATGCATTATTGTCACTGTATAAGACAAACTCCTTCGGGATCAAGTAATGTCTCCATTTTTTCAATGCATGTATGATAGCATAGAACTCCTTATCATAAGTGGAGTACTTCACTTTCGCTTCATTCAGCTTCTTGCTAAAGTACACTATCGGCCTGCCATCTTGACTCACGACTGCCCCTATTACAAATCCACTTGCATCACATTTCACTTGAAATGTCTTCTGAAAATCCGGCAACACTAAAATTGGTTGTTCCGTGATTTTCCTCTTCAACAAATTAAAACTCTTCTCAGCCTCTTCTATCCAGTGAAAAGACTTATGTCTCTTCTTCACTATATCCATCATCGGTGCACTAATTCCACTAAAATTTCTGATGAACTTTCGGTAGAAACTAGCCAATCCGTGAAAACTCCTCACCTCAAAGGTATTCTTCGGTGATGGTCAATTCTTAATCACTTCCACTTTATATGGATCCATCCTCAATTTATCTGCAAAAATAACAAACCCCAGATAAATGAGCTCCATCTTCATGAATGAGGACTTCTTCATATTTATCAACATCTTCTCCTATTGTAGCCTCTGCATCACTCTAGCCAAATGTTTTAGATGCTCTACCCCTGTTTTACTGAAAATCAGTATGTCATCTAGATACACAATGACAAATTTTTCGATGAACTCCCTCAGGAATTTGTTCATCAACCTCATGAAGGTACTAGGCGCATTTGTTAATCCAAATGACATAACAATACATTCATACAACCCTTCATTGGTTTTGAAGGTTGTCTTCCATTCGTCACCTTCTCTCATGCGGATTTGATGATAACTGCTTTTCAAATCAATCTTTGAAAATAATTTTTCTCCACTCAAGAAATCTATCAGATCGTCCATCCTTGGCAATGGAAATCTGTACCTGATGGTTATCTTGTTTATCACCCTCGAGTTAGTACACATCCTCTAGCCTTCATCTTTCTTCAGACTAAGTATTGTTGGAATAGTACAAAGACTCAAGCTTTCTTTGACCAAACCTTTGTCCAACAAATCATGGACTTGTCTTTTGACCTCTTCATTCTCCTGCGGCATCAATCTGTACGCGGCTTGGTTTGGAAAACTGGTTCTTGGTATGAGATCAATATGATGACTCACACTTCTAATCGGTGGCAATGAACGAGGTAGTTCGTCCACTACTATGTCAGCGAACTCTTCCAGCAGTTCCTGAATCTCTTCTAGTAAATCATCTACTCTTGTGCTGGTCAAAACAATATTCGGTTTCCTAACCAGAACAAATTTTGGTTCTTCCTTCTTCTTAACCTCTGTAAGAAGTTCCTTCCCACTCATGAGAAGTACAGTGTTTCTTACTTTAGGTTTCACCTCCTTATCTTTGATTGGAAGAAACATGTGAGTTCTCCCATTCTTCTCTAGGGTGTATGTGTTCATTCTCCCATCATGAATCATATTTTTGTCATATTGCCACGGTCTACCCATCAATAGATGACAAACATCCATAGGAATAACATCACATAATATCTTATCATTATATCCTCCTATCTTGAATTCTACTAAACATTGTTTAGTGACCATTACCTGATGTCCTTTTTGTAGCCACAAAACTCTGTATAGGCTTGGATGATCAATCGTCTCCAGCTCCAGCTTTTCTACCATCTCTGTAGAAACGAGATTATTCGTGCTACCACTGTCCACAATGACCTTGCATACCCTATTCTTGGTCTTGCAAGCAGTCCGGAAAAGTCTGTTTCTTTGGATTGAACTCTCCACCTCCTTCTCTGGTGTCAAAAGAGCTTTTCTCATCATCAACAATCTTCTGCCTTCAGCATCTTCTGCCTCAACATATTGCCTTTGTGCTTCGGCGATGTGAGTCTCTCCTCCTTCTTTCTTTTTATCTGGACACTCATAAGACTTGTGCCCATTTTTTCCACATGTGAAGCATGTTATTACTCCACCTCTTCCTCTTCCTCTACCTCTGGTACGAGGAAAAAAATTACTATCAGCATACTCTCCTCTCTGTTCGGTATGTTGCCCTCTCTGTGAGGTTCCAACTTTCTCAGTTCGAGTCTGAGGTTTCTTCCAGTCCTCCTTAGGCTTCTGATTTTTATCCTGGGCAATTAATTTGCCTCTGGGCTGACTTCTTCCTTGACCTCTTTGACCCTGCTTTCGGCTCAACTTCTCTTTAGCTTTTAGATCCATCTGATAAGAATCTTCCATTGTTCGGATGGTTACAATGCTCATCTCATCCTGAATGTTGTATCTCATGCCATTCATGTATCTGGCAACCTTTTCATCATCGCTTTTTCGATGACCTGCCCTGATGTTTAGCTTGTAGAATTCTTCAGTGTATTCTTTCACTGTCATCAGCTTCTGTCTCAGGTTTTGCATTCTCCTAAACAGAGTAATTTGATAATCTCTGGGGATGAATTTCGCCTTCATATTTGCGATCATTCTATCCCATCTTTTGATCTTCTGCTTGCCTTTGTAGCGTCTATTACCTTGTAGCTCATCCCACCAGAATGTTGCATGTCCTTTTAACCTCATGACAACATGTTTGACCTTCTTGTCCTCTTCGACATCTTCATAGTCAAATTATGTGTCCAGAGCTCTAATCCAGTCTAGAAGCTCCTCTGCATCCAGATTTCCCTCATAAACTGGAAGGTCCATTTTCACTCTTGCACCCATTTTTGCAATAGCTCTAATCAAACATTCATTTGTTGCATCTTTGGCTGCAACTTCTTCTGCTTCACGTTCAGCCTCAATTTCACTTTCAGAATCACTAAGATCCCCAACACTAATTGTATGCCTTTGTGCTATCTCCATGTCTTCGAGTCTGGCGAGTAAGTCACGCATCTCTCTCTCCACGGCTAGATCAGTCATCTCCCTACCTCTTCTTCTCGACATTTCCCTCTCCTTTAGTGGATTGGGTGTTTGTCTGTCCCTTCTTCTTGGTTTCATGGTGAATTCTCCTTTTCCCTGCTACAGAAAGCAAAGAAAAATTTCTGAGCTCTGATACCAAACCTGGCACAGTCCTCCTCAACCCGCAGGTCGGAAGGTTATGTACACAGGATCGTTCTTCACTCCTTGGCCCGAAGAGCTCTCAACAACTGCTCTCCTATTTCCCTTTCAGGAAATCTGCACCCACAATTAACTCTGAGAAATTACCCCTTTGTACTTCAGGAGATTGGACTTCGCACTTTCGTGAATCTGATGGTCAAACGCCTTGTTTCTCAATCTCCAAAACCCAAAAACTAGTCAATGCTGACCCTTTCTCTCCCTGTTTTGGATTTCTCCTTATCGCGATTTCGGCAGTCGCGATGTCAAGCAAATCGTCCCCTCGGCTCCCAAAACCCGATTTGTCGAACCTCCGATACACTCGCAAGCTTTGACTTTTCAACAGCCCCTCTTTCCTTCGAAACTTCGGACTTCGCAATTTTGCGAATCCTAATGCAAAGAGTTCAGGACTTCACTCCACGAAAACCTGAAATTGTCAACAGAGGTTGACTTCCGTGTCGATAGTGCGCCACCTGTCCACCCTGCTGATTCTGTGGCCCACACAATCCTTTCGCTCTCAGGACTTCACGTTTCATGATTTCACAAATCCTGTTGCACAAATTGTGGGACTTTAATCTACGAAACCCCGAATAGAATTTCACGGGTAAATCCAACGGCCCTTGTCGGCTTGGATATACGGCTCTACTCCTCCTGATCTTAGAACCTTTTGAAACACTCGTCGTAACTCCCCTACTCCTTCGGGAGATCTGACGACTCACGAGACTTTGCGAATTCTCCACAGAGAATTATGATCATTCGTTCTTTCCTCTCTCAAGGACGTCTGCAACTTCTAAACAAAGTAGTTCCCATGGTACTCAATCACCTGCGACCCAACTTGTAACACTTCCTCACTATTTTCAGTGCACAAGCTTCCTGTACTTCCTTCGACGACTTTGAAGGCTTTATCCTTTCCGAGCTTTCCACGACTTCGAGTCTTTAAGAAAACTCTTGCATGCACTCCTTGTGGCAGACTTTCAAACACTTCCAAGGGTTTGACTACCTTTGACTCTGCGCACACCCTCCAGCAGCAGTCTCTCAATACTTTGCTCAGGTTCGCAACTCTGGGACTTTACTTGGCCTGCGCACTCCTTGCATGGCTCCAGTGCCTGACTACACTTCTGTGTGAATGAGAACAAAAGATACCCTATCTGAGCTCTGAGAGACAAACCTCTGAATCCTCTGTCAACACACTCCTTGCGAACAATTCAACTGCACTCCTTACAGGAATTCTTGCTCAAGTAGAGAAACAATTGAAACTCATTCCCCTTACTCTCTCTCTCTCAGATTTTAGACATTCAACAAGAAATCATTCATACATAGCATAAAAACAAATGTATAGTAGAGAGAGTAAAATAAATATGAGCATAACATTTAGCATACATACACGGAGAACCAACACAACGCCATGAATTTGAATCAAAGTTCTTTTCTTATTAATTCAAATCTTTGTACATGGGTGTCCTCAAATTCCAGTTCTCCCTTCTCAACTCTATATGCTCTTCCTCTAAATTGGCATAATCTTCATCTATTCTCTTCTCGCTCATGTTACAATACACAATGAGGGTGTTTATATCCCGTTTCCCTCTTGCGCTCTAAAACTGTCTAATCTACACATTCAATTCTACCTACTTGCATTAACTACCATAAATGTGTTCTATCTACTAAGGATGAAAGCGGATCGCTCAAGGTCCTTTTACATTTTACAAGTGTACCTCCACTTGATGGCTTCATTAATATTTTAAGACATTTTCAAAATTTGTGCAGGGTGCTTTTCCAGCTGTCCGTTGTCTCCGCACTGACTCGCTTGAGATGCTCCTGCATCATTTATGAATAATAATATTTGTATACTATTACTTAATAAATCAATCAAACTTTTACTTTATGCCTCCCTACATTTGTACTCTCATATTCATTCAAATTTGTAAGCAATCCCCTAATTTCGGATTTTGGTAGTCTCAATGGATGTCGCTTATTCTATGCTTAATTACAAAGAATTACTGCTACTCGCAATTATAAAAATGAATAGGATACATCTTTTCATATCCTCTCATTTATTTCTCATAATGGATCCTTAGTACAAGTGAGAGTATTTGCGTTGAAGTCCCTTTAAATTAATAGCCACCATTAATGGTTGGTTGATTTGTTTTCATATTCTCTAATTTATTTCTATGCATATGTATTTAAATCAATTAGTTAAATTAATGTATTTTACTTTTAAATTCTCATAGTAGATCCTCAGCGGCAACTCCTATGCGAATATTTTCCTCGGAAGTTTATTTAAATTAATAAAAACATTAATCGTTGGTTGATTACAATCCCAACAAATTAAGCCATGGTAAAATTGAACTTGTGATGTGAATTTAGGCATTAATATATAACAAAAGTGTTTATATGTGTGAAGAATCACTTATATAACAAACTTAGTATTTAGATGAAGCCATTTATCATAAATGCAATGAACACGCACTTTCATTTTTAAGAAAGAGAGAAAAGGAGAATACCTGGACTTTTTAGTCATAAATGCATGAAAGCATTTGATATTTACATGAAGGCATTTATCATAAATGCAAGTAGAACAATCATGCTGAATTATTAAGTATAATGAAATTACGGTAAGATTAGAGTTAACATTATTCCTATTAAAATTAGGATTAGAGTTATATTACACTTAGTTTTGTATTTGGATTTATTTTATAATAATAAGAAAATAATAATAAAAAAATTAATTTAAAAAATTGAATTTTAATCATAATAATAATTTAATAATTTAAATTTAATTTAATGATGACGATGGTGATGATTATTAAGTCTACTAAGACAGAATTGGTCTATCAGACCTTAAGAGGGTAAGTGATTAGTTGTGATTCTTTAGAATTTTATTTCTATGCTCGAAAAACATTAAGATAAACTTTCCAAGATTAATGCATTAAATGTATTATTAATGTATTGTTTTAATAATATATTAATACTTCAATAATGTATTAATTAATAGTTTACTAATGCATTTTATGATTAATATATTGAATTAATGTATCATTTAATTAATAAATTGTATTATACATTAATGTAAACTAATACTTGGATTTATACATTATATTAATGTAAGAATGTTTTATTAATGTATTAATACTATAATAATGCATTACTACTTTAATAATGTATTATTTTATTAGTATATTAATACTTTATTTTAATTCATTTGAATCATTATCTAATCTTTAAGAAATATTGTAAATTTGTAAATATATTTAACTTTGAGAAAGATTGCAATTTTTTTACATTTAAATTTAAAAATATATTTATTAATGGAATAATTAGAATAAACTATATTTTTAGGTATTTAGATTATATAACTATTTGTTAATAAAATAATACTAACAAACAATATTTTAAGTTTTTTATATAATTAAATTAACATATTCAAATAATAATAATAATAATAATTACATCAAATAAATAAAAGATTAAATTCAAAATTTAGCATTATTAAATAATTATATTATTTATTTTTTAATAATAAAAAGTGTTTAAGGAAAAACAAATGCCTAATAAAAATATATTGTATAGGTGCAAAGTTCCTATATTTTTCACAAAGGAAACACTTTGCTAGATTTGTTTTTTAAACTTCATCAAAACTTCATTTTCATAATGTGTCAAACAAAAACCATCCTTGTTATGCGATGAACATGTCGTGACATTACAATCTAGTGAATAAAAACAAAATTTGCATCGTGACGAACATAGTAATATTGCAATGTGTCGAACATAGTAACATCGCATAGTGACAAACATTGTAATGTTGAAATACGACAAACATATTAATGTTGCAATCTGTTGAACATAGTAACATCACAATGTGATGAACATAAACTTCCATCACAATTTGATGAACATAGGCATGCCATCCCAATGTGGAAAGTTACGTTGCAATATGAGGAACATTTACAAATTTCCCAATGTATTGCACATCGTCTTCATGTTCTAGTGTGATGAAAATTTCCTCATGTTTCTATGTGACACACATATCCCAACATCAGTATGTGACAACATTTCCAAATGTCACAATGTGTCAAACATAGAAACATTGCAATCTACCAAACATAGTAATCATGTAATGTTATGAACCTATATGGATGTCACATTGTGACGAACATATATGTCGATCGTAATGTGACAAACATATATGATGATTACAATTTGATGAATATAGCCCTATCACCGTAGTATGAAAACAATTCTCTTTTGTCGAAATGTGATGAATATAAATGAATGTCACAATGTGATGAACATTTCCTTGTCATCGTAATGTGATAAATATTTCCCTATCATTGCAGTGTGACAAACATATACATCGATCGCAATGTCAAGAATATAGCCCTGCCATCGCAATCTGACGAATAAATCCTTATCATTGCAATGTGACAAACATAAATGTATGGCGCAATGCGATGAACCTTTCCCACTCATCGCAAAGTGATAACATATCATCACGTTGCAATATGACACCCATATCCTGACGTCACATTGTGACAAATCTTTCCAAGCGTCGCAATGGGATGAGCATGTTGCAATCTATTTAATATAGTAATGTCGCAATGTGATGAACATAAATTTATGGATAGTTATGGATAGTTATGTTCATCAATTTATGTTCATCACATTATAGTAATGTTGCAATCATTATGCCTATGTTAGTTGTTCATTAGTTATGGATGAACATAATGTTAGTCGCAATGTGATGGATAGTTATGTCGCAATCTAATGAACAACTAAAAATGGCATAATGAGATGAACATCGTCTTATCGTTACAGTGTGATGAATATTTCCTCTCGTTTCCATGTGACACACATATCCTGAAGTCACTATGTGACAACATTTCCATATGTCGTAATGTGTCGAACATAGAAATGTTGCAACCTACCAAACATAGTAACATCACAATGTGAATAACATATATGGACTTTGCAATGTGATGAACATATATTGACTTCGCAATGTGACGAGCATATGTGTTGATCACAATGTGACGAACATATATGTCAGTCAGAATATCAAAAACTTAGCCCTATCATTGCAGTATGATGAACACTTCCATGTCATCGCAATGTGATGAACATTTCCTTCTTATTGCAATGTGAAAAACACATATGTCGATAATCATGTGTTGAAGATATCCATGTTGTCACAATCTGACGATATATCCCTTTCATCAGAATGTGACAAACATCAATGTATTTCACAATGTGACGAGCATTGCCCTGTTGTTGCAATGTGAAAACATATCCTCACATTGCAATCTGACACACATATCCTGACGTCGCATTGTGACATACATTTCCAAATGTCAGAATGGGATGAACACAACCCATTGTCGCAATGTGATGTACACAACCTAACGTAATGATGTGACAAGCATAGACCAACATTGCAATGAGACAAACATTCCCTGATGTCGCAATGTGATGAACATATCCCTCTATCAAACTATGACAAACAAAAATCCTTAGTTGTAATTTGATGACCATAACCTTACAATGTCATGTGACGAATAAAAGTTGATGTCACAATGTGACAAACAAAATGTAGTGTCGCAATGTGATGAACAAAACATATACTGCAATGTAGTAATGCCAAAAAATAGTAATGTTGTAATGTGACGAACATATATGAACGTTAGAATGTGACGAACATACATGAATGTCACAATGTGATGAACATATATGTTGATTGTAATGTGACGAACATATATGAAAATCACAATGTGGTGAACATAGCCCTATCCTCGTAGTATGATGAACACTACCTTGTCGTCGTAATGCGATGAACATTTCCCTTTCATAACAATGTGATGAACATTTTCATGTCATCACAATGTGATAAAACCCAATGTCGCAATGTGACATAACCTAATGTTGTCGCAATGTGACAAAACCTAATGTCGTAATGTGATAAACAAAACATAGTCATCATTGAAATGTAGTAATGTCATAGTAAACTTTTGTTAAACATAATCAACATGGTCCGCCATAATCATATCCACATGGTCAACCAAGGTCAGCCTTGGGGATGGTCAACCATAATAAGCCTCAATCAACCATACTGAACCATGGTCATGGTCAACCATGGTTAATGACAATTAGTGTATTAATGTAATAATACTTTAATAATGTATTATTAACATTGTTAAGGTCAATGTAGTACTACTTTATTAATGTTTTAATGTATTAATATTTTAGTAATGTATTTATTAATGCATTTAATGAATTAAATGTATTAATTAATTAATACATTACATTATTAATGTATCAATTAATTAATATATTGCATTACACATTAATGCAAATTTTAACTTTAATTTATACATTACTTTAATGAATAATGTATTAATACTTTAGTAATGTATTTTTTTTAAATGCATTGATGTATTAATTAATTAAATTAATACATTCAAATATACATTAATGTATCAATGTCATTCATAGTTATGACCACCAGAAACCATGATTATGGTCAACTATAATCAACCATTTTCATTTTCAATAAATGCATTCATTTTAGATAAATGTATTAATGTATTAATACTTTAATTTATACATTATAGTAATGTAATAATGAATGGTTAATATATTAATACTTTATTAGTGTATTAATATTTTAGCAATGTATTAATATACAAATTAATTAATACATTTACAGTATTAATGTATTAATATTTTAATATGTATTACTACATTATAAATGTATTACTTAATTAGTGTATTAATACTTTATTAATGCATTTATTGATGTATTTTATGTAATACATTTATATATTAATACTTTAACAATGTATTAACATAATAATTAATTAATACATTGCATTATTAATGTATTAATCAATTAATATGATACATTATAAAGTACGGCAAATTAATACTTTAAATATATTTAATGCATTTATTGACATATTTAATGTATTACATTGGTATATTAATAATTTAACAATGTATTAATTAATGATGTATTAAGGTATTGATTAATTAATACATTACATTTATACATTAATTATATATATATATATATATATATATATATATATATATTAATAGAACATTAATTTATATAAATTAATATAATACATTATTATTCTATATTACATTAATTTAATACATTAATTATTAATGTGATAAATTAATGGTTGTTGCAAGGCATGTCAGTCATGAAGTAGCAACAACCACTTTATAAAAGTGGTTGATATACACAGATCAACGTCATTTTCCACCTTTCCAAATTAATGGCGCCGATGGGAATCTTTCAACCACTTTTATAAAGTGGTTGTTTCTAGTAATATTATATATTATAAAATCGCATCCCTAATCCTCCTCGGATGAACCTCCGGTAACAATCAGTGATCCCCATGAATCGTGGAATGATTTTATAGAGACCCGCTCTGCAACCTTAGCTTGTGTTGTCGCCTCCCTGCTCTCAACCCTCATGGCTTCGATGGTTCCATATCTGGATCCCCCTCAGACTTCCTCGATGAGGTTGTCTCCTTCAAGGCACTTGTGGGTTCATTGAGTTGTCCCCCTCCACGACCACTTTCTCCTAGTTGGTGAAAAAAATGGATCAGATCTCGGAATTAGAAATCCCCTATATTTCAGCGAGAACAAAGGCTCTCTCCTTTGCATCCATAGAACTTATATGCCAGTTCATGGGATTATGGCCTTCACCTCTACATATCAACCTCTTAATTGAGTGGAACCGACATCCCTTAGTTCAAGGATGCATGAATCACTTTTTCTGTGGTAAGGGATTCTATATCTTTTATTTTGAGCATAAATAAGATAGAGACCTCATCTTCAGAAATGGTCCTTACTTTTTATGCTCAAGAGGGTTATACTTAAACAAATGTACCTTTATATTTTGACCCCAAAAATGACATCCCCTCAGTCGTTCTGGTTTGGGTGAGACTCCCCCATTTTCCCTTTCACTCTTGGGGTGATGAAGTTTTAAAAATCATATGCAATACCCTGGGAAAATTCATCGATAAGGCTAAACCTAAATCCAGTCTGTACTCTTGTGATAGGATTTGTGTGGAAGTATATCTAGAAAAAGGGCTCCCAGAAGAAATCAAGTTAAAATCAGATGATTGGACCCATATTCATAAATTAGATTATGAGCAGCTCCCATTTAAATATAAGTCCTGTAACGAATATGGTCATTTTGAAAAAAAAAATTCCTAGTAACAAACAATCTCCAGAAGTCAATGCAACTAAGCAGGAGGAAGGGTGGAAGTAGGTCAGGAAGAAATCCAACAGTGGAGAAGGTTTAGGCTCCCGACATGGCTCCTTTGGTCCCATCCTAGAGTCCATGCATCAAAACCCTCCTCCCAAATCCCCTCCTAAAAAATCCCCCTCCAA
>ML780072.1:644905-674561 GCA_009831015.1 Picea engelmannii
AAACCCCCCTATGGATATAGCAGGGTTTCCAATGTAGGAAGATCAATAACCATTTAAAAGTATCCTACTTCTATAACTACCTCAATCATACCCCATACTTATGCAAGAAAATTAATATGATAAGGATCAAGTAATTGTACCTTTACTCTACATCTGGTGATGATCCTATCGTGCTTGAATACTTCGTTGATTGCAAACTTCCTCCCAAGGCTAGCCTGCATTCAAATATAGAAAAATAGAAAGATAAAAGCATACATTTCATACATAAACAAGGGTTAGATGTTATAATAAAAACATAAATCAAATGCAAACTTTTGACACATCATGTTCTGGGATAGGAAAATTACTTCTTTTATTCATAATACAATGATCACTTACAACCAAAGTCGGCTACTGCTCCTCGAACCTGGTCCGAGCTCCTCTTCACCAAGCTCCAAGTGCACCTATGTGTATATTTATCTTCTCATCCTTCTTCTAGGGAAATGGAATGGGTTCTTACGGAGAAAAAAGGGAAAAATGAGGAATTCTGAGACAATTCTCACAACAAGGCTGCAAATGCTTGGGGAAAGGAGAGGATGTGAAACGGGCATAGTTTTACTTTTATTATTCTTAGATATGGAATGAGACCCAAAAACCTCCTTTTGTATGGGAAAATGATGGTTATTTAGTTGGGTGACAGGCTATAGGTGGTAGATTACTTGGGAAACTACCCAATAGCCCGTAATCTCAATGAATTGCTTGCAACTTTTTAATTTTTTCAAATTTTGCAAGTATACTCGGTCTATAGTGGTGCAACATGCATATGTACGTGGGTTGTAGTGGTGCAAGAAGCATATATACGCGGGAAGTAGTGGTGCAAGGCGCATTCATCTTCAAAAAATGAGTTTTTAAGAAGAGCAACTCAGTGATGGCTTGGAAAAAATAGCAAGTAAGAGGGTCAAGTGCCAGGTATGCATGTATGGAGAAATTTAGGGTTATAACAGATTACCCATAATGTGTGAGGTCATAATATCATCTGATGGCCAAAATACATTACAAAATCTTCACGAATGTACGAAGCGAGTGAGCCCAAGACCAGAGTTTGGGAGGTGCCATCTGCAAAAATAACAATTGTCTCTCCGAGATAGGCATACCCATTCTTGGGATGAAATAAATCATGTATTCCAATCAAATACACTGCATATCCATGTCATATAACTATATATAAAGTGTAGCTGCGAGAAATACACAACAGATCTACATATCAAAATCAAAGATATACAAGTATAGTATCCATCTTCAAGAAGCCAATGATGCCTGATGGCTGGGGATGAGGCATTCAGATCTTGAAAAACAACTTCAAGATATTCAAAAATTGGGTAGGAGTGTAATGTGAGTGTACAACTTCAGTACCCAGAGGTCTTTGACGGCTCGTCGGGAACAGACAAGACGATCTCAGTGATCAGGCAAAGAACTTCATTAATTTCGAACAAGGACTTGATTGGAATTTTCGGATGGTCAGACATGAGGGAAAGAAAAAAAAATGCAGAAAGGATGAATCAGGTTAGGTGAAACTTCCCTTGTACAAGAGAAGGAAAGATGATCAGACTCAGGCAACATGACATTGACATAAGTTCACTATGCAGGAGGCAACACAAACTCTCCATGTGTTTGGAATAATAACCAAACGGAGGACACAACTCTATGTAGAGAGAAAAACTTCCCAAGGTCATATTAGATCCCAAATCTTGATGAACAAACAGAATGATGTTCTTTTTCCAAGGGTGACTCATTGTGATGCTAAAAAATAATATATATTTCTCGTCCTCTTTTTGGGGTTTTTTTTATTTTTTTGTCTTTTACAATTTTTTAAAGAGCCCGAAAAAGAATAAAATAATGCTATGTTACAAAGGAGGAATGAGTGTCACAATAATACTAGTTCCAATTGCAAGGAACACACTAATTCTCATAGTAAGGAGACATGTGCAGGAAAACGACACTCGGGGCAAATTCCTCCATGGGTGAAGGTGTCAGGTCACAGAGGCAAAGTGCTACAAGGCTTGCGTATAAGGCATGTTTGAAAGGTTCAGTTGAGAGTAACATGGATCCAAAATTAGGCCAAAGACGTAGAGATGTAAATGCGATTAGAAAGACACAATGAAAAACCCCCTTCAACGTATATTTTACGAGACCAGAGAAGGTAAGATGGGTAGTTTTTTCACATTTTAGAGAGTCTGAAAAAATGTAAAAGAAGACTCCACTGGGGTACCTTTTTCGAAAATAGTCTAGTCGGTTCGAAAAAGGGGTAAACTTACACTTAAAAGATGTCTATTCAAAACCATTTTAACAAGTGTGACACAGACAAGATCACTCGAAAATATTTTCAATTTTGAGCCTAAAAAGAGCTTAACTATGGACTCATAGCCTTTTTCTAGATTTTGTCCCCTTAGCTCAAAAAAAGTATAAAATTTACTTAGGAGAACTATCCCAGTGAGACAAATCTCCCGAGGTGTACCTTTTTCCTCCATAATCTATAGGCCATAAAAATGGGTAAACTGAGGCCAATAGATGTTTTTCTGGACCAATTTAATGAGTGTGAAATAACAAGGTCACTCGGTGATCTTTTAAATTTTAAGGAGTCTAAAAAGAGCTTAACTATGGACTCCATGGGGGGTTTTCTTTTAGACCTATTTAACGAGTGTGAAAGAACAAGGTCACTCAACGATCTTTTCAATTTTAAGGAGTCTGAAAAGAGCTAAAATATGGACTCTGTGGGGGATCCTTTTTCGTAAATTTAGTCCCTTAGGCCCGAAAAAGGGTTAAACTTATACATGAGAATACTCTTCTAGCAAACCGAAGTTCCTAGAGTATACCTTTGTTCGTAAAAATGACCATCTAGACCGAAAAGGGGTAAACTACCGCCGAACAGACATGCCTTTAATTTTTAGTTTGGCGAGCATGAAGGAAAACAAGATCGCTCGGAAATATTTTCATGTTTAGAAAGTCTGAAAAGGGATTAAAGAAGACTCCAAGAGGTTACTTTTCTCAGTTAATCCAGACAAGATTGAAAAGCATAAATGTAGTCTCGTCGGATGTTTATTTCAGATCTCAAAGAGAGCTTGAAAGACAACAAAGAATGTTCATTTTTGGGAGTCCCGAGGGTGAGGCCAAGAGTGATGATGTACCAAGCGAATGAGGCTCAAACTCATAATCATGATAGGAATAATAAGGACTCCTGAGCCTAAAGTCATTAGAGATAGCATGGATGAAAAAATGCAACAAGGATATATCTAGGGAATCCATGTAAAGGTAGGATCTACCACCTAATCAAGACACTTCTAAAACATCAAAGATGGTTTAGTGTCGCACTTCGATAGGATCCATCCTATGGAAAAGTGGAAAAGACAACGAGATGCAGAAAGTGGGGGTGGAATCCTAACTTATATGCAAAAAGTTGGAAAAATGACTTTTACCAAAGGACCTATAAAAAGTGACCCATCTCCCAAAAAGGTTACCAAACCAAAAAAGAAGTGCATTGTAACATCCAAGAAGAAACTCAAGAACCACATTAAATGATTTTCAAGCCAAAAAAATGACAAAAGGGTTCAAAAAAGTGGAAAAAAGGCCAAAAAAGTCTATAAATAGAAGTTGACAGCTCATTTTCACCATTGCAATTTGAAAACTAACCAAAAGGTAAAAAATACCCCTTTTCTAAAAGAGATGATTCCATGAGCTTCAAAGGATGAAATGAACTTCTTCTTGGACCAAGTAAGTATAAACTCATCCCTCTTTCATTTCAATACTTTAGTTATGCATTGTTTTTATTTTTTGAGGGGGCGTGCCCTCCAAAAAAAGGGTGGGCCTACATGTATGCGGGTTGTCGAAGGACAACCTAGGTATGTACGTAGGCAAAGAACATTTTTCCAATGCACATATGCAATTGTGTCCAAGACAACCCGCATATAACCTCAAAAGTATGGAAAAATAAAAAAGCAAGAGTTAACTCGCCCTTGAACTTGTCATGTAACAGGATGTATGTCCACTGGAGGGAGAGGAAACATGAGGAGATCGATATCTTGGCTGATGAGGACCCTGATTCTATCGCCGCATTGAAAAAATGCAGGTTATGGAAGTTCTACCTGTGTCCATTCATGAGGGCACAACCCAACAGTAGCAAATTTGGGTCATTTTGCAATGGCTATTTCTCCGCTCTTGCGATGTTATGTCATGGATAATGCGATGAATATTGACTCTCTCAAATGTCATTTCATGTGACGTGGCAATTTTGATGAACTTGAATTAACATCACAAGAGAGATGACCGCAGGGAACTTCTCACAATTGAGACAAAAAAAAATATCGTCGCCAATACGACAATATATGCAAACTGAGTGAAACCAAATGTTAGTCATGATTGCGATGACAACATGGTATATAGCAACAATTTCTCTATATAAATTTCGTGGTTTATATAGAAAATTTGTCACAGAATTTCTATTTTGCGTCACACTTGCGACGACCATTTTTGTGGTCTATATAACAAATTCGTCGCATAATTTTTATTGTTGTCGAAATTGAGAGGACAAATTTTCTTGGTTTATATAGCAAATTTGTCGCAGGATTTTTTATTGTCGCCGAAATTGTGATGACAACTTTTCTTGGTTTATATAGCCAATTTGTCATAGGATTTTTTATGGTCATCGAAATTGTGACAACAACTTTTCTTGGTTTATATAGCAAATTTGTCGCGGGATTTTCATTGTCATCAAAATTGCGACGACAACTTTTCTTGGATTATATAGCAAATTTGTCATAGGATTTTTATTTTCGTCGAAATTGTGACGACCACTTTTCTTGGTTTATATAGAAAATTCGTCACAACATTTTTGTTGTGTGCCGAAATTGCGACGAAAAATATTTATTTAAAAAAAAAAAAAAAATGGCGAAATAAATAGAATTTTATTTTAGAGAAATCTTTTGGGAATCTTTAAAATTAAGGGTTTATTGGGGGAATCTTTAAAATTAAGGGCATTCCATTTATTGGGAATATTTAGAAATATCATTCTAAGTACGAATATTTTGGTAATGTAGTTGGGCAAGGCAATTGTCTTCTTAATTGTTTAATGATTTATACACAAGGCTAATTTCCTTGCAAACTCACCTTTATAACATTATTTTTTATGACTACATGAGAAATGGTTCACATTTGGGAAAAAAATCAATGTCATAGAATGTTTATCCATCTTAATTTTTAAACTATATGTTGGAGGGTGAATTATCCATGACAAACAAACATGTTTTTAAATGGCATGTTGCAGGGGGGATCACAACATCCCCTCTTTACCTACCAACCAAACAAATCTTGAATCTTTGTTGAGAATCACAACACCCTTTCTTTACCCATCAATTAACCAAACCTAGTTAACATGGGATATTATTTAATTATATATTATGTATATAAACACCTTTTTTTTCTAGGAAGAGAATTAAATTTGGATACTACAACGAGTTTGAGACTAGCATTAGAGAGTGAGGAGTTTTACCTTTGGTCAATGTTCGTATCTCATGGACTTCACCTAATACTTTGATCAAGTTCCAATTCCATTTCCATTGGTTGACCTCTATTAAAATACCAAAAGAAGCTTTCTATTTATATTATCTCTAGTCATTGAAAGAATACAAGTTGATATTTGAAAGAGAACTAAAAAATACAAGGATATATGATAGGGTGTAATCTATATGTCTAATGAGGTCACCCTTTTGCAACTATTCAAAATAATGGGAGGAGAAATTGAAACTTTTGGCTTCAAATATGGAAGGAATCATTTTGGATTGATGAAATCGTAGATATCAAAATGCTAACATTACATAATACAAGTTCAGTAGGGGTATTCAAGGGTGTTGAATCCATTTTTCTAGTAAAAACAACAAATTCATCAATCCAAAATTGCAATTTCAACAAAGATTGCCTAGATAGAATCTAGTGAGGGAAAATCACAAAAGGTCAAAATCATTTAACATTTATCCTTCCTCTATAATTCGATAGCCTCTAATTTACCACATGTTGAACTTGAAATATCCTTTGTTATTGGAAGGGAATACTTCTCTATAACTAATTTAGTAAAACATTGACCTAACAACTTAATTAAGAAGATAAAAATCTCAATGAAATAGAAGGATATATCCATCATACTTTTTTGTGATACCTCATCTAACAAAATAATTAAATGAGCCAAAATATGTTGGATGGAAAAAGAGATATATGTGTTAAGATAGAGGCTTACTTGTAAGGCTTAATTCATGTTATTTTTAAGGTTGTTTAGTTGAATCAATTAAATTGTGAGTTAGCAATGAATGAGACAAAACCTACCATAACTAACACAAGTGGAACCCTTAATTCATTGTGGTATAAATTTTCCTTGTAAATCCTTGAAGCAATACATACTAGGATTTTGATCCCCCTCACCAAATATGGTTATTATAAATGAAAATTAAAATTGAACTTGTCTAAGGTACCATAACCACCTAAGAATTCCAAGCATTCAAAATATTGTATTTAATTTAGGAGGGTCATTTCTATCATGATCATCTTAACTATCATTGTCATTATATGACTATAACCTAGTTCATGTATAAATGAATTCATTTAATATTAGTAACCCCACCCTAAAATGTTTCTAATTACAATGATACAAGCACCACTAAGACATCACCAATATACTAGAAAACACCAAAACCTACTTGGCATAATCTACACTTTGATGGTGATTCATAGGGATTGATAATAAATGATGGTGTCATCCAAGACAACCAAAGGGTGTAATTGGCATTGGCATACTTTTGTTACATGTGCAATAAAAAGTAACAACGATGATAAGTTCAAAACCTATTGTAGGATTTCAACTTAGCAAGGGATCATATACAAATACAATATGTTATAAAAGAACTTTCAATAGGTGTGTATTAGGATGGAAACATGCGCATTTTCAATTTCATCTATATTTGATTGAAACGAGTTACTTTCATTATACGTATTATTTGATTTGGGAAAAGGAGGCAAAGTCAGAGGATACTCCAAATATTTCTCAAGGATTTGTACTTCTTCACAAGCTGAGTATTCCCTTCTACAAAGTGAAAATGGATATATTTTATGGAAGAGCTTGCACATAAACCTCATAAAACATTTCATGAGGTGGAAGCTTATATCTTGTGTTGAAATATTAGATGGACTTCGCATCTTCCATGTACATTTCACAAAACTCCTACAATTTCAGCCACATTATAAGATTCACCATAAGAATTTTTTAATGTTTATTTGAATTAAAACCAACTATGGATTGTTCAAATTGGTCAGACATTATACCAATCCCACACTTTTCCTTCAAAATTGAATGGAAATAACCTACAAAAAACATCTTCATGAACAGTGTTATGTAAACATAATCTTGCATTCATAATTTATAATATGCTAAAATGTGGTACTGTTTCCTTCACCATTAAAATTCGACAGGAGATTTTCTACCATTCTTGGGAGTTCATATAAAGTATCTTTCAATCCTGATGTAGTATTGGAATCCCATGCAAGTATTTGGAGTAGATCATGAGCAATAAATGCAAACAACATGTATCTCTACACAATCTACCTTTTCATCCACTCTTCTTCTAGCACCAAAATGTTGGTATGGGAAAATGTTCTATGACAACCTCACAGGTTCACTAGGAAAAAGGTACCAATTAGACCTTCCACTGTTAAAAATGGTGAACCCTTTGGTTATAGCTCAATTTTCATAATCTGGTTTCTTATTAAATAAATAAATGCAACTATCAAGCAAGCAAAATTGCTAATTAAATGAAAACTACTCTAATCACGTGGGAGTGATTTTAATAACTAATCGACATGAAACAAAAATATAGTTACAAAGAGTAGGTATAATAGTCCACCAACTATGGCATAAACACCAAACCCAATGAAAACTCTAAGAATCTATAATAGACTACAAATAACCCATAACCTACCTACTTCATGTCAAATTTGATGTAAAACAAAGGGAGAATTACAAAACATCAGGAGAATAGTCCACCAATTGTCATTTATACAAAACTCCTATGGAAAACTCCAAGGACTAAGGATAGCCTACAAATCACCAAAATCACACTGTCTTCACATCAAGTTGTTAGCATGTGAAATATAAGTGAGTGATAAGAAAGAAACAAGAAAATAATCCACATGATACAATGTTACAAACCACAAGAACCAAGATACCTAGGAGAGTAGAGAATAGCCCACGACCAATCATATATCTAAAAAACATAAAGAACTTGGCTGAAAATGGCTTCTATATTCACATAAGAAGACAACTTACATTACAAAGAAAAATACCCCTACAAATGTGTACACGATTTTCCTTTATAAAAAATAGGGAGACTCTTAGACCTTCCAAATTAATTTTAACCTATCAAGTGACGCTTGGTATTCTAAGTGACTCTCCATATTATCTCTCTTCTCTCTCTTGAAATTTCCTTTTATGACTAAAAAATAAAATAAAATAATAATCAAGTTGGTCATATTTGAAGTATAACAATTTAGGTGGGTGAATAATTCACTCAACATATTATCATGTACATTAACCATACTCTCAATCCTTTCCCTATGAATATCCAACAAAAGTTTCATTTTCAATCTCTTGTTGGACAATTCATTATATTCTCATCTTAGTGTTTCGAATTACTTAACAATGAGCAGTTTTCAACTTTCTAGAACTGCCTCAATGATATCAAGGATTTTATTGACATCAAGTTTCCTTGAGTCCATGCTCTAAAAAACCCTTTATCTACTATTTACCAACACTGAACTCCACTATGGCACCATTTCTCTACTCTTTACTGACACTTCCCTCAAATATGCTTTACCCATCACATAGTTGAAGATAGTCATTATGTCTTGTGACCAAAATCTCTTCCTTTGAACATCCCTTTGGAATTGAGCATTCATATTATTAGGGTTTGGATGTCATCTAGCTCAACGTTTTTTATGTCATTGATTCCTAACTCCTCTTTTGGTAGATTAACCATTGGGATTTCATTTTGAATATTGGAGCTTTTCTCTAGCTACTTGGTGGTTGTGATAAAAATGGCACCAAACGTTACAAAGGGCTTGATTGATGGTCTTGGATCCACTAGGGTTGGAGAAAATAAAACTTAAGTGTTCTTCCTTCTTCTATCTTATACCTTTGCATAATCCAAATCTCTCATATATAGCTCCTCTTGCTCATGCTCCCAATCACACAATCTCTAAATTGAGGATTGAGATACAAAGCATTTCTCAACGACCACTTGATGAGGATCATTTACTTTGATAATGTATAAGAGAATATTGTATGTTTTATATTCCAAGGGTAATTTATCCCCAACAACCATGTCAAATATTTGATAATTGTTGATTTTTAGTGGCAAATTTGGCCAAAGCTCTTTCTTATTCTTTTTTATTGTTTTTGTTGCCCCATGTAGTATAGATTAAAAGGTTACCTAGTCTTGGATGAGAAATCAAATAGACACATTCTTGGGAAGTGTGTGTGGAGTAATTAATGTCCCATATATTCTAATATAATAGAATCTCTCTAGTAGGTACCAAGAATTAATTTGCTTCAACACATCAATGGACTATGGTGAAAAGCATAAAAACTTCTCACGATAGATTCTTCCATACAAGAGAGCCAAAACAAAGTCAAATATAATGGATTACTTCCGCATGGATTATCCACAAGCCTTGTAAATAATCATGTACAAGTGCAAAGGAAGGCTACTAGGTGGGCTTGAAACAAGAGAACTCTTAGCTCACACATACACAATACATAAGATAAGATGCCATGTAAAACTCAAGTGCACCACTATATAAGAGATTTTTAGCCTTTGGAATACATTGTGAAAGAAGATTAGATATGAAGTCTACCTAATAAAATATCATCCCATGCTTGAGAACCCCATGCATAATAAAAATCCATCTTAACCATATGTATCTAGTGCCTCGTCTACCATACAAGAAGTTCAAGATAATTGCTAAGGCTTGAAGTTCCATTTGCAATTTTTTTATTAAGTGTACCTTACTTGTGGTAGTTTGGAATGGCTTAATTAAAAACCACCATGCCTTCACAATGTTATAAACATCATGCATTTTGGTAAAATTTTGCAACCACCAAAGGCTTGCTGACATTGTGGGAAGTGAGAACTCATACATATTTTGAAGAGTATCAATGCCATATTTCTCGATTATGTCGGCACTCTATGATTTCAATGTTCAACTTGTTACATCTGCATTCTCAATCAAGGTATTTATCATGTTTATGCAAGGAAACAATTCCTCTTTGTATCCCACCTTGTGGAATCACAAGACCTTAACATTGAAATCCTTAGGTTCCTATCCTTGGCTTATTTTTCTTCTCGCAATGATTTGTGGAAGGTTCAACATCATTGTACATATCATAGAGGAATGAATAAGTAGGATTTGAGGCAATGTTGAGTAGAAACACCATGTCCATGACACAATGAAAAGACACAATGAAAGTTCTTGCTTGCATTCTCATGTCTTGAATCAAGGAGTATTGAATCAATATATACCAAGTCTTATAAGAGAAGCTGAAATTATCATTAAGTGTATAACAAAATTACATTCAAAGATATATACAAGCCATAGAAATAGACTTGTGTATATTATCAGATGAAAAAATACCCATAATGTCAATACAGTATATGCATCATTACATGTTCAACTATATAATGTACATCTAACTCTCTTATAAAATTATTACATGACATCATGAATTTCTTTTATTATTCTTTTTTGCTTTCTGGGTCTTAAGTAATTCATCTATCTCCATGTCTTCATTTACTAGGTGCTCTTCAGCAATTGTTGTTGTTTCAGTCCTTTCACACCGAGTACATCTAGTCTCATACCCATGACGTGGATGTTGCTGTGAAGGGCCATCACCTAAAAAAATAAAAAATATTAAATTTATATGTCCAATTTTTAAATATCATTGAAGTAGTTCATTAATATTAAAAAAAAATTTACAATGTGATTATTTACTTGGTCCTCTAGTCAGCACCATTGGAATGGTTGTCGGCCTATTCACCTGATCTTCAAGTCAAGGAGGATCAACTATGACATTCTCTGCCATTGAAACATCAAAATTTATAAGTACAAAATTATTAAGTATATGATTAATATATAGACATTTTACCGTCGTGGGCCTTAGTCACAAGAACATATTGTGGTTGCACCTCACTGGGATGGGGTTGTTGGGGAGCACCATGATCTTCTGGCGGTGTTGCACTATCAACGCTCTGTTGTCCAGTACTAATGGTTTCGTTGATAGTGTTTCTCCCCTGATTAAAACAATGTAAGACATTAAATTATGGACGATATCAAACATTTATGTATTTTATAAGTAACGAAAGGTTAATGTGGACTAATTTTTATTTACCTTATCCCAAAAATTGGATATTGGGGTCTTCCCCATGCTTTTCCTATGATCAACCACGGCTTTATAACCATACTTGTAACTAGGTTGGAGGTCTTCCTCCGTGGTTTCAGTTCCAAAGTCGTCGCCCTGCATTGCATAAGGGTATGGGTTTTTAATGTTTTTGGTTGCAATTATCTTAAAGTTGTAAGGTGATATAAATAATATTCTTAAGATGTTTGGGTACTTACGATTCGTGACTGTAACCTCGAGTAGTCGCCCTAGCCTATCTTGTGTTGGCCATGTTTGGCAATCCTTGCTTTGGTTGCCTTCGAAGTGTCAGGAAACCTATCATCAAAATTTTCAAGTATGTTATATATAACCACACTTTTATTTAGATCTAAAGAAAAATAAAGATGGTATTGAATTCAAAAAATTGTAATTTACCTTGGTGTACCAGTTATTTGTTCTCCTGATTTTTTCAAAATATTCTCTTTTGCATCATCAATGATCACCTTCCACTCCCTCTCTGGAATTGAGGGAGGACACTCATACCTAGGATTTCCTACCAAGCTTCATCTTTAAACATCCCGTGCATATTTTAAATATTCACTCGATGCAGATGTGACCGCTTTTTTATTGAATGTGTCTAATCCAAAGAGGCCTTCAAGATAATCCATAAGTTCCTTTTTGAGGTTGGAATTATGGAAATTCCACCTCATGCGTAAGGTTGCCCCAAAAATAGACAAGGTATTTCTCTCTAGGTGCCTATAAAAAAGGTTTTTTCCTACACACAAAAAGATATGATCATTAATTTAAAATTAATAGTCTAGATGATTTCTATATGAGGACAACATTAAATGATTAAAATATGAATTAAAACTACCTGGGCATCTTGATTGTTTTAATGGAATTCCATTATCGTCGACCAAAAATGTGCATGGAAGGGTCCCCGTGCTTGTCACACATCTAGCTCCAGGAAATGAAACCATCTCAACCACATCACTATGATCCTCATATCTACCACCATCTCTAGACTTTGATTGAGGTTTGGATGCTTGGTGGTGCATGTCATGGATCCTATATAAATAAGGTGTGGAAGATGGAGAAGTAAATAGTGCTCTAGAAGCTGTATGACCACTCGCATCAGGAATATGTAGCATCTCTATAGCACCACTAATACCAACACTGGGTTGAACAGGCTCCAAAAATTCCTTTATAAAAAAGAAAATGTTTTTTCGTGAGATAATGTAAAAGTTAAAAGACAAAGTATCATAATTGAATATATGAGTACATTAAAAGAAAAACACTTTAAATTATGGTTATTACCTTATATGTGTTAAGTTGTGACATAAGGAGCTTGATCTTTTCTTTGATGTTGGGAGTTTGTTCTGGACGATCTAACAAGCTAGCAAGTTCCTTGTTATCTTTAATGATCTTTTTTTTTATTAAGACCATCGGATAAACGCATGAATAAAACCCCTCCTCGTTGGCGGAATCATGATCCACATGACCTGCGGACTACATATAATTTCAACAAAAACAATGTTATTTCAATAAAATTATATAAGCAAATAATAAAAACAACGTAAAATGAAAGTGGAAATTGATAATCATTTGCATGTTTTGCAGCTGGCCCTCTTCCACGATCATCCTGTCACATTATAATATAATTAGAACCCCAAAATATTTTAAAAATTGTTAATGATAACAAAAAAACAATGTTAAAGATAATATTTACAACAATGTTAAAGATAATAAAAAAATATAATGCAATAAGTAGAGGTTTCTTAAAGAGGTGTTGCATAAGAACCTGCACACTATTAGTCAATGTTTTTATTCGATTCAAATGGTAATCCACTAATAACTCTTCCCCTGGAGATATATTTTTTATTGCGCAGAGGACTACCGGATCCTCTTCACGTCCCTCATATATGAAATTCGGTTGTTTGTTTGTTGTCTCGAGTCATGTGTTGTTTATAAACCATGCGATATTGCCAGAATATTTAGGCCTTCCATCAATATAGATAGTCGCTCCCTTATTTTTTTACTTGTTTATTAGTTGTATATAATTTGCGGCTAGTGCATATCTATGCATACTTCGCATGTACTAGATTAAACACATCCAATCGTTATAATTGTAACACGGTCCTACATAGTCCATCAATTCAGTTACTGTATTGTATTTTACAATTATTCTATCCATGGAAAATAGCCCCAAGCCATGCAGGGAGGATGGTGCAATGTAATATGTCCTATTGTTGACAACGAAGTCAACATCTATAGGAGGTAGTTCCTTAGGTACCCATTGTTTCAAAAAATTCTTATACCTGAGTGGAACATCTATGTATCCTATGCTCTCATCATCATAAGAGCATGACCCTCCTTCGGCAAGAAAAAATTTCATGCGTCTACAAAATTTTATTCTGAATTTTTCCCCTTTGGTCCTTGTTTTATTATCATATCTACTAGATGCAGTCGCATTTTCGGCCTCTATTTGTCCTAAGCTTTCCTCACTCGACAAAGAAATATCTGATAGGTACCTGTTTGGTTGTACCTTTAGTTGCATGTGCACGTGTTTTTAGTTAGTAGTCCATCATCATATTTAGATTTCTAAATAAACATTTTATATCTTTAGTTTTGGATGCACAATTATACTAGGGTGCAATTACCAATATTAGTGGTCAACCACCTAATTTAATGTGATATCCCTCTTGATTTTGGACTTATTAAGAACATATTAATGTGATAACACTAAGGACATGATAAATTTATCATATGGATCTAAGAAAAAAATAATAGTAAGGTTGTTGTTTGTTGGATTTGTGCAAATTAGAATTATTATAAGAAATGTCCATTGAAGATGAGGGTCAATGCTATGGAGTAATAAATCCAACCATAAGTTGGTGTGTTGCAAATATTGGGTGCTTTAGTTGGAAATATGTCTAAGGAAATCCAAGAGTAGAATTATACAAATATTACTTTTGTTCGATACAAGAGTAGAACTATACAAATATTAGTTTTGTTCAAGCCAAGATTAGAACTATACAAATACTAGTTTTGTGCAATCCAAGTTGAAGAATAAGTTAGTTATGGTGATAATAATAAGATAAGAATAACATTATCCATTGACCTTGTGTAAACCATTCCATTTGGTGTTCGTTGCACTAAGTGTAAAGAACAATGTTGGAGAATTATAAGACGTAAGTTAGGTATGAGATATTTGTTACCTCTTTATTATCTTTTATTTTAATTGTATCCATATTTTGTATTGATCAAATGAGGAATTAACCTGAAACTGATGCCATTAGACACAAACTCAATCCTAAGGCCAACTAAAGAGAAAAAAAAACACACGCTAATTAATCTAGGAGTCAAGCATGCAAACAAGCCTTCTCACAAAGAAGCGTTAGTTGATGATGGAATCCAACATCGCAGAATTGATGCGCGAAGGGGCTGAGTTTAGGTGGGTCGAAAAGTTACGTTGACAACCTACTTAACGAACTAACATCCTGGTGCAAGTTACCTCACTGAGCAGTGGGCAACCCTCCAAGGAGTTCGAGTGAGTCTAGCCAACGTCAATCCCAGGTACAACACCACCTTCCCTGTGTTGTCACCTTGTGTAGAAAGTCTAAAAGATTATGGCTTCTATGGTACCACCTACTATACCAAAGCAGAGGGGGGACAGTCGAAAATCAACACCAAGACCAACAAAGCAGGGTCGATTACTCTGAGGGCCCTAATGCGACCTCATGATTGACCCTTGTGTTAGAAGGGCTTCCCAAAGTCAGTGATATAGAAACTGGATTTCACTCCCTAACTCAAGGATTTATGTTTGTTTAGCATCTTTGAAAATTTATTCTCACAATCCTATTCCAAATCTCTACACCTAATCTAAGATGGGTTTAAAGAGCCCTAGAAAAGTTGCTAGATAAACTTTAATTAGCGCTTGATTTTAGTCTATTGTTACTCAAAGGAGTGGTCGTGAAACTGATGGTGTTTTGAATCGACTCTTTAAACCATGCAAGAGGAAAATGAAATGCAAGAAATTCAACTTCGATGAAAACTAGCTATGGGAATGAGCAAGAAGTTTTAAGCAAAGAAATAATTTCTTGATAGATTACTATGTGTGTAGTACTACAAAATGACCCAAATTTTAAAAATACCATTCAAATGTCATAGTTCACTTAGTACACCTATATAACATTGAATCAAATTTCATCATTTCTAACATAGTAAAATTTTATGATTATAGAGACCATCATACACATATTGAATACTGATAAGGACTCCTTCATCCCCTCTCTTCTCTACCTCGCTACTTTTTTCCCCCTCTTTAAATTTCATTTTAATCCTAAGCAATTAAGTAGAAGATCAAGGGTATGTTTGATGATGTTTACCTGGTGTTCAAGGTTTTCCACAATTTGGGCTAGCATGTTGTTATCTTTTGGTAGTTGACAATAAGTAGAGTGTGGCCACTTTTGAACCTTCTACTTCATGTGTACTTTTCCAACAGTTTGGCTTTGGTAATCTCAATTCAGAGAGGCTTAGAAGTTTGTTGTTTCCTTGCATGTTGGTAACATGCAAGGAGTTATTAGCTATGAAACTGTGATAGGTATCTAAAGAAAATTTTAGGATATGTTTCAGGTCCATGCTTGATCCATGGAGAATAAGCATCCATGGAAGTCTTTGTTGAGCATTTCAATCCCTATTTAAAGGATTGGACTGAATTTGATGAGTTACAAAAGAAACGCCAAGAAAATATAAAAGATGAAAGTTTAGCTAAAAAGAATTGAATGAAGGATCTCATTCCATGGAAAAAACTACTTGCAAGGCAAAGGCATTTTTTTATGGTGGATAGTGAGCTGGTAGGGCGACTGAAGGGATGTTGTCCAATTTTTAACAAATTTCTAGTGCATTTCTGAGGCAGGACGTTTGTTGCTAGCAGTGAATAGATTCCTGAACAAACTTTAGTACTTTCATTATAACTAAAACCTCTTACAAATGGACATGGATCATTAACAAAAAGACTAAAGGGAAGTAGTTGGAAAGGTATCGATTACCCCTTATTTTGTATAGAGGTACTACTAGTGAATTTCTTCACTACCCCTTGTGATTGTTTTGAGCCTTGGATAGTTGGATCACTTATTTGGTTTCATGGATTATGATGAGCTAGAGGGTTTAAATACATGTTGATGGAACATATGATGTTTTATGGTTCCTGTTGAGCATTTGGATTCATCCTGATTTTTGGCAATCTTTATAGTTCCCAAGGCAATTCACATTTCATAAGGCATTATCATGTATCCCAAGGTAGTCCAAGGTTGGTCAAAATAGTTTAGAGTTGTTCTTCATGTACCAATACTTCTCATTCCATGTCATGTCCTAGATTTTGAATCACTCATTTAGAGGCTTGTGTCAAATGACTTCATGGGACATCCACCTTGGAGGTTGCATTGTGGAACTATTTGTCACATGTGGACTTATCTAATTATCCCATGGCTTGAGGAGAAAGTTGGAATTATTTGAGGAGGGTTGTTACACCTTGAACACCTCATCCATGACACTTTTGGATCTGATTTTAAGGGTTCATCCACTCTTAAGGGGTCTTACTGATGATTTATGGAGATTTTTCACCTTGGAGATCTATGTGTCCACCTTGGAAGATACCTATAAGACCTTACTTGCATACTTTGAGGAGTTTGTTGAGGATATACCCCTTCGGAGGCCTTTGGATGCTATAAATTACACCCTAGATTCACCTTCTTCCTTCATTAAGGGAGACATTACACTCTCTTGGGGCCTTTTCACTTGGATCTTTGTACATGTGGTTTGACCACCTCATTTTTATTGTATTTTTTGACTAGGTAGTTAGAGGAAGTAATATTTTATCCCTCCTTAGGCTAGATATAAGGATATCACATGAGACATTGCTATAGGATATATATAAGGATCTCACATGATACATTGCTATTTTATTGTAAATGAAGTTGAGAGAAACACTCTACATGAAGATTTTTCCTTTCTCCTTATCACTCATGGTTGGATTTTTGGAGCATTCACTCCTTAGATATTAATTTCCATATCTTTCTTGGAGCATATGGTTGTGTAAAGGTTTATTTCTTTGTAGATTATTGTTTTCAATTCTTGAAGCTTCTCTATTGTGGTTATTTTTTGGTGCATAAAGATTAATGGTGAAATTCTCAAGTCTTCTAAGAATTAATTACTAGATCAATCCATTGAAGGGATTTTTCTACCATTGGAGGGAATAAGTTATAGGGTAATTCATCTCCTTCTTCCTTTGTTGGTTTGGTAAGTGCCTTTCTTTATCTATACATATTGGAACCCTATAAAGAAGTATTAAGTTATAATATAAATCCATAGTTGATCTTGTTGGTGAAGGTTGTTCCCATGATGATCCCTTCTTGTTGGGCCTTCATCTCCATTTTTAATCTTGATTAGATAAGGGATTATTATTCCTTTTTGTTTCTAATCTCTTAGCCCTAATCCTTGAATGAAATAAACCAATTGTGAAGAATGTTCCTTCTTGACTCCATAATAACCTTTGATTCACATTGACTCTATTGACTCATTCCAAATATTCGTGTACATGATGATTTAGTCATACTACATATTTCATCTTTCATGGAATTCAATTTGAGCATGGGAATTATTCATGAAGATGTTATGATGAATTTGTTTTGCATTTAGTCTAAAAAATAGTGCAAGAGATGGTTTGAACTTTGGACATATTGGTGGAGGAGAAGTGTTATCTTTTGCAAGATTTTCTGAAGCATTTTTTAGGAAATGGAGCCCTAATTATCATGAGAAATGTATTCCCATTGTTGAAAGAATCAAGGAAGTATATGGTGCACAAAACCCTATTGTACAAACTCCCAACTCTCATCTTGAAGATGATGAAGGAATCATTGAAGCATGATTTCCAAATTTAAAGATAGATTAGTGCTTGGATTCTACCTCCAACATTGATGTAGGTAAGTCTGCATGTGGGTGGCCCTTAAGTACCCCCATCCCTATGGCATCACCGATCTTTGCCAAATATTAGGTATGGATTCCAAATTTCAAAGAAAATGCAAATGAAGACGTTTGGAATGAAGAGTGTGATACATGTTTGAAATTCTATGATGAGGTAAGTCCTACTATCCTACATGATAAAGAAACAAATTTTCCCATTCTCAAGTTGAAAAATGAATAATTCACACAAACTTCCACCAATAATCCAAGCTTCCTACGGTCTTGGTCAAGTGATGACATTGATGTTGTCCTGGAAGAACCATAAAATGGAAAATATGATGAAACCTTGAATGCAGAGGGTCATAATGGTTCCTATGATATCATTGATGAATTGGAATTTGAGCATACTCCTAGGGCCAAAAAAAATATGGAGTTTGTCTGGGTAGAGATAAGATGTGACAAATCTACAGGCAAACATAGTGAATCAGAGCACACAATGATATAACCTTTATGTTGTGGTATGATGATATTCTTGTGTTTGACCATGTTTATGAATGTAATAAGATAATAATAGGTCTATTCTGGCTACATATAGAAAAAAAGACTGTATTTTTTACCTTAAGAAGGAAATGCATGTTAATATGATGGAGGATGTAATTTTTCCTCCTCCTAATTTTTGGTATGACATAACCATTGTGTTTCCTAGCACAAAACTTCCACTTCAATTCAAACAAAATAATCATAGGTCATATGTGTTATATGTTGATGGTACTCCCATGTTTGATGGTAATGATTATGAGTATGGGAATGATCTATTCCATGACCTAGAATATCAATCAACCCTAAATTAAAATAATGGTCATGGTCTCTCTGATGTCCTTGAGATTGAGACCGGGGAATTTGAAGAGTCTCTTGTGAACAAAAAATCATGTGTATGTCTCCTTGAATATTTGAACAATGAAACCATTAATATGCAACCTGAACAGACCAATCCTAGATCCTATGTTTTTTTTTAATGCTCCCCCCCCCTATTTATGACACAGATTCAGATGAAGAAGAGCATATGGGTGATTGTGTTATAGAGTTACATTGTAAACCACATAAGGAAAAAACAAAGAACATTCTCCCTTATTCTATAGACACTCATCCTGAATACAAAGGGTTTTATTATATGGAGATAGTTGACATACATCCATGGTCATTTCCAAGAACTACTATTGATGTTCAAGGATGTGGAGATCAAGAACCCATTGTGAAGACTGCATATAAAACTTAGGGAACCTTCAATTCTTAACAACAAAACTCAAAAAATGAAGAAAAACCTTAATTATGATATAGTGGTAGAAACTATACACTCACAATCCATGATCTATGATTTCTAATTTTTATAGGGTACTCGCCATTATTGGTTCCCTCGCGTGTTCCCTCGTGTTCCCTTGTGTGCCCTCGACTACTCCCCTTGGTCGTGTGCTCAACAGATTCTGCGTAGACTATCTCCTTTCTCCTCATAGACTGGTGTGCTCCCCTTTCTCTCCTCACAGACTATCCCCTTTCTCCTCGCAGACTTGCATGCTCCCCTTGCTCTCCTCGCAGACTATACCCTTTCTCCTCATAGACTCGCGTGCTCCTGCTCTCCTCACAGACTATACCCTTTCTCCTCGAAGAGGTCGGGTGCACACTCTCATCTCATGGGGTATGGAGTGCATAGTACAGGGATGTGGTTGGGATATGGATCGGGGATATGCATACACAAATGGGGGGGCTTCGTTTTTGTTAAAATGGTTTATGGTTTTGTTTTTTATTTTTATTTATATATATATATATATATATATATATATATATATATTATAGTGGGTCTAATGGTTAAGAACATCTGTTTTCTCCTAAGAGGTTACAAGTTCAAATCTAGAGGGGGGTAGGGTATGTATACCTTTGGCATAGACTTTAGGAGTCAAATCACTAGGCGAAGGGGATCCCTTGTCCCACAAACAAGGGGGTCTCATACAACAATTTGGTGTTTATCTTGTTATTAGAGCTAAATTTTAATAGGGATTTTGTTTATCTTTTTGATATTGACATCCTTTTGTATGAGATGGTCAATGACAATGGTTAGTGTGACCTAGAAGGAAGATTGAAAACATTATGGGTTAACACCCAAATTTTTGTTGTTACCACTTATTAGTAATAGGTTTATGTGAAAAGTGACCAAACACTCTTATAATAATCAGAGTAGATTAGTTATTGTTGAGTTTTTGCGTGAAGGAGACATCCATCTATCTCACCAAGAGTCATCTGTCAATCTGCTGCATGTAGAAGTCATCTGTCAAACATTGATTCGATGTGCATGGAGGAGGTCGCATATTCAAGATACTGAAGAGTTTTTAAGGGGGAACACTACATTGAAGGATCATTGTTACTGTTAAGTTGCTGAAGAATTTGATGTTATCTAGAATTTCATGAGAGAGAAAGTCTCCTCTGTGGATTTGATTATTGAATCGCTACCACCGTTCACAAGGAATTTCTTTCAAATTGTCACATATTCTAACTGCCAGAGCTTAAGGGAGGGAACATATCGTTGTTTTTACCACCAATAGACCCTGAAAATTGTTGTCAATAATCATTCATTGTCTTCTCTGGTGGTCAGGTTCTATCCAAATCGCAGAAGATTTGATGTACTAGATCACAACAGATTTGTTGTCAGGAAAGAGGAATAGGAGCTTGTCATGATCTGTTGTGATCTAAAATTTAGCCAACAATTGGTTTTGTTATCACTCCAGGAGTCTTTCTAGGTTGTGATAAAAATATCTTGGTAACTTAATCAAGAACTTAATCAAGAACTCAATAACTCATATAAATTGTAACTCTTAATTCCAACCCCTTAACTTTATTACACCCATCACCCCTAACACTTAACCTTTATAACCTAGAATTAATATAAACCTTAACCATTGATAATTATAACCTCTAAAGACCCTATAGCCTAATTACATATATAACCTTAAGTTTCATGGTTATCTCCTAAATTTATCCTACAAATAACTCATATAAATTGTAACTCTTAATTCCTAACACTGGTAAATTAAAACCTCTAACCCCTCACTAATATAACTCCTTAATCTTAACACGTATTCATTATAACCCATAAAACATAACCATATAAATCCTTCCACCTACTCCTCATATTATAACCCCAATAACACTAATCCACTAAGCCATAAGACTTATAAATTTTAACTCTTAAAACCCCTTACCCCTATAACACATATTACCATAAAACCTAACCTACCACCCTTAATCCCTCACACTTCTAAACATTAACTCTCATAATACCTACACTATATAACAATGTTAAATATTAATACCTAATCAATACAACCCTTAAAACCCCTAAACATTAACCCTTCTAACMSCTAGCTCCTATAACCACARACCATCTCAAATCTTAACTMAAAAACCTTTCTTTCTTATAATATCTATAATCTTGACCCTATAACCCCTCACCCCTCAACCTTATAATCATTAACCCCTAAAAGATAAAGCTTATAATCATTACCACATATAACCCCTATAATCCCTCACCATAGCACCTAATATATAAGTTATCCCTCATAACTCCTAGCACTTGATATTTATAAACTAAATGGATATATCTCAACCCCTATAATCCCTTACCGTTAACACCTAACTCATATATCCTTAACAATATCTAACACCCAACCCTTAAATTTGTTATAACCTTCATACCATATATCACATATGTAGAAATTTCAATACAAATTAAGTATTTCCTGTGATTCTCCTGATCTAACAATTATACACCACTGTTAAATACATAATCTCTTCTACTATTATTCTTGTGGAAAATTAAACCATGATCACAACCACAATCACAAAGTGAAATATCAAGAACACACAACACATAAGTTTTTACTGGGAAAGCATAAAGATAAAAACCCCACTATCATATATTATGTATATCATGAATCATGAAACAATCTCATATAAAACTCTAATCCAAGAGCTCTCAGTACAATACAATCGTCTCACACTGTCATACACAAATCACCAAATACATGTGCCAATTCCTATGTCCAGACAGCTTGCCTCCTCTGCAAAAACTCTGCAATTTGAATTCTCACAATGACTTACAAATTACCTAGTTTGCACATGCTCATAAGCATATCCACTACATGTGTGATCAAATCACAAATGATAGCCAAACTGTCCCTTTCACCTGTTATCTCAACTGGGTCTTCACTGGATCTGACATGCATGTAGTTAACCGTGGTGAATCTTCAGTTGCATGTGAGTTCACTAATTTACTGAACTCTCGCTAGTGCATGTTTAGTTACAACTAGTACAACTGATCTTAACTCACTTAACTACACTTATAATTCTATTACAAATCCAACTCACTCGGTTATGAATGAGATAATAGATTAATATTTATTGTCTAATTTATTTAAGGGAAAAGTAAATTAGACACATGTTTCTTGTTGACTTTTCAACACTCCCTCTCAACAAGAAAGGGATTATCCTTCACCCCAATCCTGTCTCTATGATATTCAAATTGGCTCTTGGTGAGCATCTTCGTCAGAATGTCTGCATCCTGATCTTCCGTAGGAATGTATTGAAGCAACATGATCTTCCACTGCACACAATCTCTGAGATGATGATACCAGATATCTATATGCTTAGATATGTCATGAAACACAGGATTAATCGAGAGTTTAATGCAACTCTTATTATCACAATAAATCATTGTCGGATCTAAATGAGAACCAAACAAACCAACCAAGATATTCCTCATCCAGATAGCCTCACATACATCTTGACTCACTGCCATGTATTCCACTTCTGCTGAAGTAAGTGCAACAGATCTTTGTTTCCTGTTGTACCAAGAAACAATTGTAGATCTGATACTAAAGATCCCTCTTGATGTGCTCTTTCTGTCTATTGGGATGCCTTCCCAATATGCATCTATGAAGCCATGCAACTTCACCTCATCCATTTGTCTGTACCATAATCCATACTCAGATGTTCCCTTCAGATATCTCAGGACATGCTTACCCACCTTCCAAAAGAGTTTGGTAGGCTTAACCATCACTTGACTTATTTGGTTAACCATGTAGCAAATGTCTAGTCTCGTCTTCACTAAATACATTAGCAAACCCACTAACTATCAATAGACAGTAGCATCCACTACTTCTCTAGAAGTAGCATCCTCTTTCTTCCAATTTCCTGGAAGAGGAGTATCCATGGGTTTGCAGCCCTCCATGTGAAATTTACCTAGTATCTCCCTTGCATACTTTCCTTGAGACACAAAAAGTTCACCATCTCATCGTCGTATTTCCAAACCAAGGAAATAATGAAGAAGGCCGAAATCCTTCATCTCAAACTCCTTGCAAGGTCATCCTTGCATGAGTGTATCAGCTTCTCATCACCAGTCAGTATTAAATCATCAACATAAAGCATAATGATTAAAACCTTACCCTCCACCACAATTTGGTATAGGTTTGCATCCGCTTCACTTTTGGTGAAGCCCAATCCGGTGAAATAGTTGTCTATCCGAGTGTACCAAGCACGAGGTGCTTTCTTCAGACCATACAGTGCTCTTTTGAATCTTCACACATGCGAATCTCTGTCAAAGGTCTCAAAACCTTTTGGATGTTCAATGTACACTTCTTCCTCAATGATCCCATTGAGGAACGTGGTTTTTACATCCATCTGATGAATGTGCCAGCCCATCTGCTCTAAGAGTGTAAGGATGGATCTTATGGAAGATTACCTTGCGACAGGTGCAAAGGTCTCATCATAATCTATCCCCTCGATCTGTGAGAAGCCTCGAGCCACACACCCAGCCTTGTATTTTTCCACACTCCCATCAACAACTTGCTTTACCTTGTATATCCATCTCAAACCTACCACTGATTTGTCGACCGGTCTTGGGACAATTTCCCATGCATTGTTTTTGAAAACGGAGTCATACTCCTCTACCATAGCATCAACCCAAGTGGGGTCTTGCACTTATTCCTGAAAGGAAGATGGTTCAATCAAAATACATTTTCTCCTAAGAGCCATGTATCTAGCAAATCGATCAGGAGACTATCTCTGTCTGCACTGTGAAGTAGGGGCTCCTACATTCTGTGTAGCATCTAGTCTCAATTTGTCAGCTTCTGTGGTGTGCTTTCTGCCATTTCTGATGGATGGCTCTACTTGAGTGGTTTTCTTCCACTCCATGAACCTCTTCATGTGGCTGATCCACATCTTGAGACTCATCTTTGGGAACTAGCATTTCCTCTTCTGCATGAAAGTCTATCTCCCTCTCAAGCAACAACCGCATGGCTTTCCCCTCATCGAATTTTATATACCATCGCATAACAGTCATCTTACTGTTCGGAAAATACACACGATAATTATGGGGTGTTTCTGTGTGCCCCACAAATATCCCAACTTCAATAATTGGTTCCATCTTCTTCCTGGCATCCTTGGTCACATGCACATAAACATATGAGCCAAAAAAATTTAAATGAGAAACATCAGGTTTATTACCAGTAAAAGATTTTTCAGGTGTACTCATGCCAAGTACCCTATGAGGACAACGGTTCTACACATAGACCACAATATTGCAGCTTCTGCCCACAAATGCATTGGTAGGCCCTGATCATGCAACATCGCTCATGTTGTACCCACGATCATTCTATTCTTTCTCTCCACGACCCCATTTGGTTGTGGGTTATGAGGCACTATGAGTTCTCTTCGAATTTCTTCTCTGCTGCAGAAGTCTTTGAATTTGTTAGAGATGTATTCTCCACCATTATCACTCCTTAGAGCCTTCACTTTCTTCCCTGACTCTTTCTCCACCAATGCTTTAAACTCACAGAACTTTGAGAATGTTTGATCCTTCTTCTGCATGAATAATATCCAGTATTTACGAGAAAATTCATCAACAAAAATAACATAATACCTATGTTTTTTTGTTGAAGCAACTGAGAATGGTCCACACACGTCTGTGTGAATTCTCTCCAGGATCACCGAAGCACGGTTCTCCTTTTCATGAAAGGTGGACTCTACATACTTCCCCAGGGTGAACCCCTTGCACTGATCTAACTAAGAAAGTGTTCCCCTTGGAATTCCAGTAGATATTTGCTACATGATCTTCAAGGCTCCATGATGAAGATGGCCCAATATCCTGTGCCATAATTTTCCCTCATCCTGACTCACCACTTTTTTTGACTTGCCTATCATGGCACTACAACCATCTACCTTCAGCATGTAGAGATTCTTAACTCAAATCCCTATCTTCTTGACTTGACCTGTTGCTTTATGTTGTAGGTAGTATTTTCCACTGCTAAAAACAACATCATAGCCTTTGTCCTCCAACATTGTGACTGAGACCAAGTTTTTCTTCAAACCTGGAACATGCATAACATTTTTCAATTGAAATGGTTTACCTGACTCCCTCTGAAAGGTAATGGTACCAATACCAGTTACACTGTATCGTCCATCGTCGCCCATCTCTATATGCATTCTAAGATCTTTCTCCTCCAAGTCAATGAAATACTCTTTATCTCCCGTCATGTGGAATGAAGCGCCACTATCCAAATAACACATTGATCCCGATGCACTTGAATCCATGCATGCGATCAAAGCGAAGTCAATTTCAAATTGTGAGACAAGAGCCTCACTAGTTGCATCTCCAACAACCGTCTTGTTCTTCCTCTTCTGTGGATAGTTAGTAGTGATATTCCCATGTTCGTGACAGTGAAAACACTTCACTTTGGACAAATCCAACTTCTTGACTTTAGACTCAGATTTTGGATGGAATTTCTTCCCTTTCCCTTTCCTTGCCTTGGTAGTCAAAGCACAATCCTCTTCATCATCACACTTTGATGAAGATCCATCTCTGGTGTTCCACCTGAACTCCTCTTGCACTAGATCCGACCATAGTCATTCCCAATCCGACAATTTTTCCCTTCCATTGACAGAGGCTTGATAACTATGCCAACTCTTGGGAAGTCCTAGGAGCGCCAAGCTCTTCAAATCATCAGTAGTGACTGTTATTCCCACACTTCCAAGATCATCCCGACACTGGACAAACTTCATGATATATTTTGGAATGGTGTTTCCCTTTTCCATCTTGATCTTCTTGAGTTTATCCTTGAGTGCCAATTTCCTATGGTCGCTACTATTTTGGAGAAAATCTGTTAAAACCTTCCACATTACATGTGGTGTGGTTTTCCCATGGAGACTTGAGACAATGTGGTCTCATACTGCCTCCAACAGAATCCTCCTCACCTTTTCCACTTTCTTTTGCCATGCATAAATATTTGCAGTGTCTGTTGCATCTAGCTTAGGAACATCTCTATCAATGTAATCCTTCAAGCCATTGTCTTCGAGTACTGCTTCCATCCTGTCCTTCCAAGCAATGTAGTTCAAGCTGCCCTCGAGTGCATACTCCAACCTCAAGCCATTGAAATACATTTTGATCTTGAATTAATTGTTGCACCAAGAAAATCTTGCAAATTCGAATGTTATAAAACCACCAAAACTCAAATGCTACAATCCTTCTTGCCCTAGGAAGTTCGCACCCCACCTGACAACAGCCTAAGGGAAGTTCGCACCCTACCAGTGCCTAGCCTGCGAACTCTCTGAGAAAGTTTGCACCCTGCTAGTGTATATCTTGCGAACCTTCTGGGGATTTTCGCACTGTACTTCACTGTGGGGTGAGGGAAGTTCACATTTCTCCCTTAAGCAGCCTATGAGAATGTCAATGAATTTCGCACCCTGCCTTTGAGTAGGGTGTGAGAATTTATACTTTGAGAACCGAGCATAGTCTATAGTACTAAAGTTCTCACCCTGCTAGAGATGAGACCTGTGAGAATGAAACAATTTTTTCACCTCACTTTCCATGGCTCCGTGGTCTCCGTGGCTCTGATAGCATGTAGAAATTTCAATACAAATTAAATATTTTTTGTGATTATCTTGATCTAACAATTATATGCCACTGTTAAATACAGAATCTCTTCTACTATTATTCTTGCAGAAAATTAAACCACGATCACAACCACAATCACAAAGTGAAATATCAAGAACACATAACACAAAAGTTTTTACCGAGAAAGCGTAAAGCTAAAAACCCCACTATCATATATTATGTATATCATGAATCATGAAAAAATCTCATACAAAACTCTAATCCAAGAGATATTAATACAATACAATCGTCTCACACTATCATACAAAAATCAACAAATACATGTGCCAATTCCTGTGTCCAAACAGCTTGCCTCCTCTGCACAAACTCTGCAATTCGAATTCTCACAATGACTTACAAATTGCCTAGTTTGCACATGCTCATAAGTATATCCACTGCATGTGTGATCAAATCACAACTGATAGCCAAACTATCCCTTTCACTTGTTATATTAAATGGGTCTCCACTAAATCTGACATGCATGTAGTTAACCATGGTGAATCTTCAGTTGCATGTGAGTTCACTGATTTACTGAACTCTCACTAGTGCATGTTTAGTTACAACTAGTACAACTGATTATAACTCACTTAACTACACTTATAATTCTGTTACAAATCCAACTCACTCAGTTATGAATGAGATAATAGATTAATATTTATTATCTAATTTATTTAAGGGAAAAGTAAATTAGGCACATGTTTCTTGTTGACTTTTCAACAACATATCACCTCTTCCCTGTAACGCCTAATCCAATAAATCTTAACCCTTATTTCTTTTAACCCCTACATGTTAACCCTATAATCATTAACCCTTGTAACCCTTAAAACATAAAGCACCCCTAAAACATAAATCTTATAACCTTACCACCTATAATCCCTATTATAACCTTACCACCTATAATCCCTAACCATAGAACCTAATATATAATTATCTCGCATAACCCCTAACACTTGATATTTATAAGCTTAACAGATACATCTCAACCCCTATAATCACTAACAATCAACACCTAACTCATCTATCCTTAACAATATCTAACACCCAACCCTTAAAACTTGTATAACCTTTATACCATATATCCCATATCACCTCTTCCCTTAACCAATAATCTAATAAATCCTAACCCTTAATTATTTTAAGCCCTACCTGTTAACCTCTATAACCCCTAATACAATAAATCCTAACCCTAAATTCTCTTAGCACCTAATATATAATTATCGCTCATAACCCCTAACACTTGATATTTATAATCTTAACAGATACATCTCAACCCTATAATCATTGACCGTCAACACCTAACTCATCTATATTCCTTAACAATATATAACACCCAACCCTTAAAACTTGTATAACCTTTATACAAGTTATCCCATATCACTTCTTCCCTTAACCACTAATCCAATAAATCCTAACCCTTAATTATTTTAATCTCTACCCGTTAACTTCTATAACCCCTAATCCAATAAATCTTAACCCTTAATTCTCTTAATTATTTAACCCTGTTAACATCTATAAATCCTGACCCTTAATTCTCTTAATTATTTTAACCCCTACATGTTAACATCTATAGCATATAACCCATATAACCCATATAATCCTCAATAAATCCTAACCCTTAATTCTCTTAATTATTTTAACCCCTACCTATTAACATCTATAGCATTTAACCCATATAACCCATATAATCCTTGTAACTTCTAATCCATATAACCCCTAATCCAATAAATCCCAACCCTTAATTCTTTTAACCCCTACATGTTAACATCTAGAGCCTCTAACCCATATAATCTATATAACCTCTAATCCATATAACCTTTGACAACTATAACCACTAAACCCAATAACTCATACAATCCTTACCCCCATAACTTCACACCCTCAATTCTTATACTTTATAATATTTAACACTTAAAACATTATAACTCATGAAAACCATATTTCTTATAATACCTAAAAACCCATTCTTAACACCTAAGTTATACAACCATTAATATTACTCCTAACCCTAATATTACTTATAAACTATAATATAACCCCTTACCAATATAAAATGGTTCCTTAAACTCTATAGCCAATGACCCTTATAAATGATAACTTGTCTAATGTAGAACCCCTAACAATTATAAACCAAATCCTTAGTCAACTAAAACCCCTAACTTCCATCACCTAACAACCCATATCATCCATATTATCTTAAACCTTATTCTAACACTTAACCCCAATAAATCCTAACACCTAAAACCTATAATCCATGTCCCATAACCTCTAAT
>ML780072.1:674611-718679 GCA_009831015.1 Picea engelmannii
AAACCTTATTCTAACACTTAACCCCAATAAATCCTAACACCTAAAACCTATAATCCATGTCCCATAACCTCTAATCCATGTTTATGATAAACCCTAAAAATCCTCTCAACCTTGAACCTTAACCCCAAAGTACTATAACCCCTGATACTTATAATCCATAATCCTAAAACATTATAACTCATAACCCATATATATTGTTGGGTACCATTTTATGCTTATTTTCACTTCACAAATCATACTTTTGTCTCCAAAACCATTCATTTTTCCTTCATATTATTCCATATTTTCCACAAAAAAACCTATGCAAGGTACATTTATCATTCCTTAGCTTAAGAATTGAAGTTTTGAATTTTCAGCATTAAAATTAAGAATTTATCAAAAATTACAGGATTTGACTAAATCTGGTAATTGCTCCAAGGTTTGTGTACTTTCAGGATAGCTTGGTGAAATCAGAGACATGTGTCATGATCCTTGATGTATAAGGATGGATGAATATCTATCATGTTCGATATCTGATCTTTCTAGGTGTTTGGTCAACACTGGTCAAACAGGGCCACTTCAACAGAAAATACCATGTTTTAGCAGAAAATTATGGATAGTTTTAGATTTTCTGGTTTAATACATGTATTTTTGCTGATTTAATACATGAATGTGTAGAGGTATACATGGATGATTTTTCTGTGTATGGTAATACTTTTGATGATTCCTTGAAAAAATTGGAAAAAGTCCTAAAAAGATGCATAGAAACAAATTTGTCCCTCAGCAATGAAAAATGTTTCATGATGTTAACTGAAGGAATAGTATTGGGTCATCATATTTCATCATCAGGAATTACAGTGGATCCTACAAAAATACAAATCATTGTGAACCTATCATAACCCAACATTCAGAAGGATGTGGGAAGTTTTCTTGGATATGCAGGCTATTACCGAAGATTCATTGAAAAGTTTAGTAAAATAGCTTTTCCATTATTCAAATTACTTGCAAAAGATGTACATTTTCATTGGGGTACTAATTGTCAAACTGCCTTTCAGAAACTCAAGGAAAATCTATCAACAACACCTATCTTAAGAGGGCCTAATTGGGCTTTTCCATTTCACATCTCTATAGATGCATCAGATACTGCAATAGGGGCATCATTGGGTCAAAAAGAAAATCTTATGACTTATGTTATTAACTTCATTAGCATGAATTTAACCCCTTCATAATTGAATTACACAGTCATTGAGAAGGAAATGTTGGCATTAGTACATGCTGTGAATAAATTTCATCACTACATCACTAGTTATGAAGCGTATACTCTAGCAGATGGACCTGAAGAAGCACATCCAGCAGAGGGACTTGAAGAAGTATATTCCAACAAGGAACCTGAGAAAACACAATGCATTCATCATAGCAAAAGGACCTGAGGAAGATAATAAGAAAAGGAATCTAAGAAGAACCTCATCAAATTTTTCATAAGTGAGGAATTGCAACATCATCCTAGCTAGCTTCAACCAAGCAACATCACCAACACAAGGAGCAACAAACAAGTTAGTATAATTTTTTTTTTTAATGCTTTAAACATTTGGAAAATTCTTCATAAACTATAAATGATAAATACCTTTCCCTTCCCCTACATTATCTCTTCATCACTTCATATACCCTCAAAGAATCAAAAAGAGTACTCAAAGAAGCCAATTTGGTCTTCAAGGGAGCTATAAGGAGAAATTATATTTTCGAAATCAAACAACAAGAGAATGATTAGAAAGAAGGTTATTCTTGTAAATATTTTTATGGTTTCCAACCTAAAAATCTTTACAAACATTTTCAAAACAAGTTATCAAATTGATTATACAAACACATTGTTTTGAATATGTCAACTGTACAATGCTCTATTTTATGGATACATATATGTGGAGACATTATAAGTTGTTGTTTGCTTCAAAATGAAAATAGGGGTCATAAGGAAAATACAATTGGAGTTATAAGTTGAATGGTTATTTAAAGGAAAATAAATCAAGGAGATATAAGTCAAAGTGGAGTCATAAGATGAACACCATTTCATGTGATGATTGCAATAAAAGAAAGTGAAATTTCATAAGTGAAAGAGGTATGATGACAGGGAAGTTTCAACAATGAGTGCTCATTTGAGAGATTGTACAAATGCATTTCTACGATAATACCCTTGTTAAGAATGCTTATTCCCTCCACAAAAGTCATTTTTTCTCCTGAAGTCAACACTCTCATTCTCATTTTCCTCCACAATGTTTATTTTCCTCTTTCCCAAAAATGTTGTATCTTCACCTCTTTCAATATACTGTTGTTACACTTAGACACTCCCCAAATTCAAACTAATGATGTGTTCCTACATTATACCTTACCTCCTCACTCCAACGCGTTCCTTCCTACACCCGCCCAACACAAAATTTATGATAAACAATTAACTGTATGTTGACAATTTCACTGTCAACATACACCATTTTTGCCCTGTGGATAAATCGTGGCATTGAGGAAATACTTGGGATGTGAATGAATAAACCAAGGAGAAGAGAGCATGTTCAAGAAGGAGTCTACCAGGGAAGGTAACTTTGAATTCAATGTTAAGAATTGTTAAGTGAAGTGCCAATTTCGACTTCCTGAGGAACGTTTTGAGAACATAAATAATTCGTTTCTAGCAAAGGTTGATTCTAAGAAGAAAAACAGAGTTGGGTTTCAACAAGGAGGCATAGAATCTTTTAAATTGTAGATTGAATTTCCAAGTATGCTCTTTCATCAAGAACTTTATGATTGAAAACAGAGAGCAGTTTAGAAATTAAAAAAATGAGATTTTCTTTGTTTCATTTGAACAAAAAATTCGTGTTGAAAGAACATTCACATAATTGAATTAAAACAGAGTCTGTGAGCTTGAAGAAATCAAAACAACTTATTGAAGAATATACATGGTTGATTTTTTTTTGGACAAGGATAGACCTCCTTTTTGTATAAGCAGTGAAATATTTTTCAGGATCTTTCTCTTTAAAAATTGAAAGAATGGTGTCTAGGTATGAACCAGAGAAGTTTGATCCATCAGAAACTCACAATGACTGTCTAGAAATTCTTGAAAAAAATCAATGTATGTCTTTCTTTGAGAAGTTTTATGGATGTTGTGAAAAGGTTGCTTTAGACTTTTCTTATTCATTTAATGGGGAAAGGGCCACTGTTGGTAACATCACCATTAGAATTTTTGAATATGTAATTGCACAGATCACTGGATTACTTCAAACTAAAGAAAGATACTTCAAAACTAAACACTTTAAAGACAAATCAGGGGCACCTTTTGTATCCAGGTCTAGGATTGCAGCAGTAAATTGGAAAAAAGGAATTCCAAGAAGTTGGTTGATTCATCCTTGGGATGAATTAACCTATCTCATACAGAAATTTATTACTTGTGAAGGAAGGTTTAGTATTGTCTACCTGTATCACATCAAATTGCTGCAACATTTAAAGAGTGGTTGTTAAATTAGCATGCCCTACTTTCTACTACAAATCCTTTCTAAGATGTCTAATTCTATTAAAAAAAAAAGGAGGAATACAGAAAAGAGTCTATACCACTATGGCTTCATCAAAATGATCATCACACATGAACTACAAAAAAAAAAACTTGTCATGGTGATAGTTTATCATTGGAAATGGTTTTGAAATAGTGGAAGAGAAAATAGAAGAATAAAAGATCTTGATTGTGAAAAATGATGAGGAGGAAAGGAAACACCCCAAGATAACAAGATCAAAATAGCCCATGGGGAGGAGAAGAACAAGAAGTATGGTGAAAAAGGAAAAATAATTCCAAGAAAAAGATAATATTTTCACCACATATGAAAGGAATCAAGAAAAATCCAACAAGTCCAAAAAGGACAAATAAAATAAAGTGATGATGAAGCACAACAAGCATAGTATGCACACATTCAGACTTTGGAGAAACAAAAAGAGGTAGGGAAAGAATAATCATTAGAAGATGATGATTTTGAAAAACAAGAGAATTCCACATATGAGCAAATGAGAGAAGAGGTGAAACAGATAATTGAAGACATGAAAGATGAAACTCAATCACCACAGAAAGTAGAACAAATGGAAGAAATGGTTGGTGGGTCCACATCAGGGATTGATAAGAAAGACATGAAAATAAAAAATATGAAGAAAAAGATCAAAGAAATAGAGGTCTTGGAAAGATATTTGAAAACAGAAAATGAAATGTTGAGGACTAAAAGCCATAAAACTCATGAGGAAAATGAAAAACTAAATAAGAAGCAAAATAAGCTTCAAAAGAAAAACAAACTGATCTCTGAACAAGCATACAAATGGCTTCAACAAAAGCAAGCATACAAGGAAATATATAAGAGGTTAAAAGTTCTTCATACAGCTCAAGCCAAAGTGGATACATTATTGTAGGCAGCACAAGTGGAATAATACTATTGATAGGATTTCAAGAACATTTTGTTTTCATGAGGATATGCAAAGTCTTCCTCTTGGGGGAGATGTTGGGTACCATTTTATTCTTATTTTCACTTCACAAATCATACTTTTGTCTCCAAAACCATCCATTTTGCCTTCATTTTATTCCATATTTTACATAAAACAATCTATGAAAGGTACATTTATCATTCCTTAGCTTAAGAATTGAATTTTTGAATTTTTAGCATTAAAATTAAAAATTTATCAAAAATTACAGGATTTGACTAAATCCCGTAATTGCTCCAAGGTTCGTGTACTTTCAGGACATATGGGAAAAATCAGAGACATGTGTCATGATCCTTGATGTACAAGGATGGATGAATATATATTAGGTTCGAGATCTGAGCTTTCCAGGTGTCTGGTCAATGCTGGTCAAACATGGTCACTTCAGCATAAAATACCCTATTTTAGCATAAAATTATGGACAATTTTAGATTTTCTTGGGATTTGTGCATATTTTGTGTATCTGGAGGAGGGATTCGACCTTATTAGTATATTTTGTGGATCTCATCCTCACATTAGGAGTCTTTTTAGTATTTTTCAGTTAAAAACTTTTTGTATAAATACTTCAAGACATGGACTAGTATGACATCTTATGTTAATGAAGAAAACTCATAATTTTTAGTCTTGAGACCAGTTTGGTGTTTTGTTCTTGATGATGTTTATGAGATGATTATGTGAATTATGTTGGAATTTCCTTCTTAATTGAGACAACTCTAGGTGTACAAGTGAAGCACTGGAGGGCCCCATTTGCCAAGCTAGTACACTTCTCCTTTTTCATTCTTTTCAAGTAAATTTTGGTATGAGCTTTAAATTTACATTTTGTTGTAGGTAATGCTGTTATGTTTTAATTGATTTCAAAATTAGTTATGTTGTTGATGCATGTGGGAAAGAAAAGAATGCATCTCTTTTAAAAGGGTTTAGTCTTTCTGACATTTACAAGCCTCTAAACTAGTTTGAATGCTTACTGATTTGAATCCTTAAATTTAGTTGAATGCTTTTACTTTAGCTTGTTGATTAATGGTAAGATATCTATGAATACACCTTCTGTAAAGAAGCTTAGCATTTATTTCATACTCAACACTTAGATTAGCTTTTGAATTATTTCTATTTAAAGAACCAAATTTATCTCTAAGTCCATATATTTTGGATGTGTCTCTAAGTCTTACAAACATCGGATTGAGAATTAAATACACTCTAATTTATAACAGTATATTGGAGCCCAACATATATCTACTAACCTATAACCATTTATCCTTACAAACCCCATAAATTCTAACCCAAATCACCCAAAATCAATATAACCATAAATAATGAACACTTTTAACCCCTGAGCCATTTAACACCAAACTTGAAAATTCTATCACATGCAATCTCTATAACCCTTATAATGCATGATCCCTATTATCTCCAAACCATATCGCATATTTGATATGAACCCTATATAAGCCTTATTATTTATAACCCATATGTCCCTTAACCTATAACCCCCAAGTCAAAGCCAATATATAGCCTAACCTCTATAACCCATGTGTATAACCCCTTATCCCATAATCCCTAACACACATAATCATTCTCTCCTTTAACAATGATCACTATATAACCCTTAACCCCTACTAAATTAAAACCCTAAGATCTTTATTACCCAAAACCCCTCTATCGAACAACTTTTGTAACCCCTCACCTATATAAGCCATATAACTCCTAATGAGTATAACCATTATACCTCTTAATACCATAGCATTTTCAAACAAATTTTGTAACCCCTCACCTATATAAGCCATATAACTCCTAATGATTATAATCATTATACCTCCTAATACCATAGCATCGTCAAACTTCTAACATTTATAAGATCCATAATACTCAATCCCTAACATTTAATATTATGGTAGTTGCAGGAGGTATTAACCTCACCCTTAACTACTATTACCTTAAAACCCTAATATATTTACTACCCCTAACCCCTCTATCCATTAGTTCTTGTAACCCCTAACCTATATAATCCCTATAACTCCTAACATTTATAACCTTTATACCTCCTAATACCATGTCCCCTATAATGTTGAACCGCTAACATCTATAATACTTATAATAATTCATTCCTAACTACTCTAACTCATAACATATCTAACTTATAACTCCTAAATATAATTTCTTATACTTATAATCATTAACCTCTAACACCTATTTCCCCTAACTCTTAATACCTAGTTTCTATGATATAAAAAAATTTCACCTCTTGGCTTAGTTGGTTACTGCACCACAATTAATGTTTTTCTTTAACTCAAATCCATAAAACTCATGAGGAAAATTAAAAACTAAAGAAGAAGAAAAAGAAGCTTCAAAATCGAAACAAATTGATCTTCGAACAAGCATGCAAATGGCTTCAGCAAAAGCAAGCATACAAGGAAAAATATAAGAGGTTAAAATTTCTTCATACAACTCAAGACAATGTGGATACATTATAGTAGGAAAAAAAGGTGGTATAATATTATTGACAGGAGTTCAAGAACATTTTTTGTGCATGAGGACATGCAAATTCTTCCTCTTGGGGGAGATGTTGGGTACCATTTTATGCTTATTTTCACTTCATAAATCATACTTTTATCTCCAAAACCATCCACTTTGCCTTCATTTTATTCCATATTTTCCACAAAACAACCTATGCAAGTTACATTTATCATTCTTTAGCTTAAGAACTGAATTTTTGAAGTTTTAGCATTAAAATTAAAAATTTATCAGAAATTACAGGATTTGACTAAATTCCGTAATTGCTCCAAGGTTCATGTACTTTCAGGACAACTGGGAGAAATCAGAGAAATGTGTCATGATCCTTGATTTAAAAGGATGGATGAACATCTATCAGGTTCAAGATATGAGATTTCCAGGTGTCTGGTCAATGTTGGTCGAACAGGGCCACTTCAGCAGAAAATACCCTGTTTTAGCATAAAAGTATGGATAGTTTTAGATTTTCTTGGGATTTGTACATATTTTGTGGATATGAAGGATGGATTCGACCTTATTATTATATTTTGAGGATATCATTCTCATATTAGGAGTCTTTTTAGTATTTTCAGTTACAAACTTTTTGTATAAATACTTCAAGACATGGACTAGTATGACATCTTATGTTAATGAAGAAAACTCTGAATTTTCAGTCTTGAGATCAGTTTGGTGATTTGTTCTTGATGATGTTTATGATATGATTATGTGAATTTTGTTGGAAGTTCCTTCTTAACTAAGACAACTCTATGTGTATAAGTGAAGCACTGGAGGCCCCCCTTTGCCAAGCTAGTACACTTCTCCTTTTTCATTCTTTTCAAGTAAATTTTGGTATGAGATTTAACTTTACATTTTGTTGTAGGTAATGTTGTTGTTTTTTACTTGATTTCAAAATTAGTTATGTTTCTGATGAATGTGGGAAAGCAAATAATGCATCTCTTGTAAAAGGGTTTAGTCTTTCTGACATTTACAAACCTCTAAACTAGTTTGAATGCTTACAGTTTTGCATGCTTAAATTTAGTTGAATGATTTTACTTAAACTTGTTGATTAATGGTAAGATATCTATGAACACAACTTCTGTAAAGAAGCTTAGAATTTATTTCATACTCAACACTTAGATTAGCTTTTGAATTATTTCTATTTAAAGAACTAAATTTATCTCTAAGTCCATACATTTTGGATGTGTCTCTAAGTCTTACAAACACTGAATTGACAATTAAATACACTCTAATTTACATCAGTAGATTGGAGCCCAACATATATCTACTAACCTATAACCATTTATCCTTACAAACCCCATAAATTCTAACCCAAAACACCCAAAAGCAATATAACCATAAATAACTAACACTTTTAACCCCTGAGCCATTTAACACCAAACTTGAAAATTCTATCATATGCAATCTCTATAACCCTTATAATGCATGATCCCTATTATCTCCAAACCCTATCACATATTTGATATGAACCCTATATAAGCCTTATTATTTATAACCCATATGTCCCTTAACCCATAACCCCCAAGTCAATGCCAATATATAGCCTAACCTCTATAACCCATGTGTATAACCCCTTATCCCATAATCCCTAACACACATAATCATTCTCTCCTTTAACAATGATCACTATATAACCCTTAACCCCTACTAAATTAAAACCCTAAGATCTTTATTACCCCAAACCCCTCTATCCAACAACTTTTGTAACCCCTTACCTATATAAGTGATATAACTCCTAATGAGTATAACCATTATACCTCTTAATACCATACTATCGTCAAACAACTTTTGTAACCCCACACCTATATAAGCCATATAAATCCTAATGATTATAATTATTATTCCTCCTAATACCATAGCATCGTCAAACTGCTAACATTTATAAGATCCATAATACTTAATCCCTAACTATTGATATTATGGTAGCTGCAAGAGGTATTAACCTCATTCCTTGACCATGGTGTAGTCCCCAAGATCCATTATTTTTGTACAAAATGTACTAATGGCATAAAATGTCCCACACAAATGCCAAATTAATATCCGCTACATAATTCTTTTGTCTGTTTTCAACGACTATGTAACGAATCTCAATTCTAAGAAGATTCAAATAGGACCTAAGAACCTTAAGTTATTTCCCTAACCATGGGTGACATAACACTATCATTCAATAGTAAAATTATTACATTTCATTGTAAGGCATCATGTGTACTAAGGGCTTGAGCCACCATATCCACAAAAGAAACATACCAAGAATATTTGTCTTATGAACAAGACATGGTACTATCCATTTTTAGGTTTGGCATACAAATTGTTCTTATAGACTACACTACATTGCACCATAATATAATCCCTACACTCCTTGCAAACCATGTAACACCATTCAAATCAGACACAATATTCTTGCGACAAATTAGCTATACTATCGACGAACTTTTTTTGTCGATAGTATAGAAAATTCGTCAAAAGATTATTTACATTCATCTCTCTTGTGATGATATCAAATGATTCTTGGATTCATTTCAATGTTGGTCCCATTCGTAGGTCACTGTTTTCGATGTCTAGTCCTCGTACAATTTTCGTTCCTTGTTCCTTGTTCCTTGTTCCTCGTTCCTCATTCCTTGTTCCTCGTTCCTTGTTCCTCGTTCCTTGACCATGGTGTAGTCCCCAAGATCCATTATTTTTGTACAAAACATATTAATGGCATAAAATGTCCCACACAAAGACCAAATTAATATCCGCTACATAACTCTTTTGTCTTTTTTCAACGACTGTGTAACGAATCTCAATTCTAAGAAGATTCAAATAGGTAACAATATTGATGAAAGCTTATATGATCATGATGGTATAAAAAAGAAAGAGCTTCTCTTGGTTTCAAGAACAATTTATCCTCTATTGAACAAGGCCAACCATGTGAAGGTGGAATATCACATGGCCCCTCCCCTCCCCCTCACATCACTCTCAATTGATCCCCAAAACCCAATGTATAAAAGAGAAAATAATCGAAAGCAATGTCCTATTAAGATTCATGCATAGAAACTACAAAAAATATAAAATTAATGAAGGTACATGAAATTATGTGTTTCTAAATGATATTTTTAGTCTACCACGTACTTTAGTATATTGGCAACTATTTTCAGGTTTCAAATAATAATTAAACAACATGTAACCTAGGATATAAAAACATCGCATAAAACTTAAAAACATGTAATTAACCCATGACATTAAAAGTAAATTATTTTAAGAGAATAATTCATACAAATTAAACTATTATATAGTCACGTACCTAATCCAACCTCAACATCTATGTAATAATCCTTATTCTTTGTCTTGATCTTCTTCATCGAACTCGTCATTTGTATCATCATTCGGTTCTGAAACGATTTTGAAAGGATTGATGATATCATCATATCATCAATGTCATTTTCGAGCATATTTTCATCGACATCATCATCAAGAATTGCAATATTATCTCTTATGCCTGGATCATGATCTTCTTTGTCTTCTTCATCTATCGACCCTCCATGATCTTCCGTCTCTATTTGATCTTTCGAAGCATCTTCTTGATCTTCAATATCATGTTCTTCCTGTAAATGAGTATACTTAATTGGCCTTCCTCTTGGATCATATCTAACAACAAATCACCAATCCCTTTCACTTGGAAAATTTGAGTAAAAGACATGTTCACATTGGCTTGGAAAAACATAGCGATCATGTCCTCTTTCAAACACCGTTGTTTTAATCATTGGAAATCTGTTGGCATGTTGAATAACATTTCTTTCCTCATCACATTCATGCATTTGTAACCTATACCATTTGACATCGAACATAACTAATTTGAAGGAATTAAAGTCACACTCAAATATATCATTTAAATACCCATAGTATCTATTTTTAGATTCTCGGGGATGTATGTCACTCCTAGAGGAAACATTAGTAACCTAGAATACTGCAGTTATCCCACTATCACAAGTTTTCTTGGTTTCATCCAATTGTTTGATGTGAAATTTATGACCATTGCACCACATAGCCTTGTGGTGTTTCAACTGCAATATGTCAGATATGTAAAAGATGCATTGTCAATTAACAAATTAACATATATTGATATAACTTCAAAAGTATATGAAAAATACAATACAGGTGTATTCACATTAATATAATATAAAATACCTGAATAAAATGGGTAAATTTTCTTACCTATCCATCTTTCAAACCATATGCTAGATCAATTTCCCTATGCATAACATTGACATCGTCATTACGATGAGCTTCTCTAACCAATTAAGACAATCATTTCCATGATAACCTACCTCCATTATGTTGTTTGCATCCTTCAATCCATATATTCATCTAGTCAAGATTATTTGCAATGTATAAATGTAGTGCATCCCACTCTTGAGAAACTGAATCAAAAAAACATAATTCACCAATATTAAATATTAGTTATAATGTACAATATATAGGTAATTATAAATATTTATAATTTATGAAATAAATTATATTAATATATTAATGAGTATGATCATATACACAAAAAATGAAACTTTATATGTATTATTAATATAAATTTTCACAATTACTAGTATATTACCTCTCATGTTTTTCATTCTACCTTTCCCCAACAGATGCTCCTGATCTTCAAATTTTTTTATGGAGTTCACATCCCAAATGAGATCCATTGAATGCATAGTTGGCACTACTAATTTAGGAATATACTGACCAATATACACCATGGATTGATATACCATATATCCCACCACCATAGAACCCATAGGACGTGCTCTTTGTCTAACCAATTCCTTTAATGATTTCAAGTGCCTCTCCACCATCCACATTGACCTTGTGTGCACAAGTCCACAAATTTCAATCTCCTCAACTTGGTGTATGACATAGTGTTCTTATGCATTGAAAAATGTAGGAGATATATACTTTTTCATTTCACACATTAGATGAGGAACTTCTCTCTTCCAATACTTTATATCATCTTCATGGATTTATTTCAATGACAACCATCTACATGAGATCATGACAAAATAAAATATCATGTTTCAACATAACATAATATAATATATTACATTACAAGTAAAACACATGTCATTAAGTACAACAATAATTTGAAAGAACATTTTGCATATAAATCACAACTGCGTCTTACCTCATGTATTTTCCAAGATCATATATAACTTGTTTGACATTGTTGTCAAAGTTGTTTGGGAGAGATAGTGGTAGAACATACTATAACAACAAAATGAATCGTCATTTTTTTCGACCAAAGTAGACAAGAAAAAATAAAAATAAATAAAAGATCTATAAGGAAAATATATATAAATATGTATACCAAAATTATTACCTTAATGAAGTTATGCCAATCATGTGTTTTTACCCCACCAAATTCACCTTTCTTCGTTAAGATATTTTTTATGTTTCAAGAAAAACCCATGGGAAATTTAATTCTTTGAATGACCTCTTTTACATCATTGCTTTGTTTCTCTGTTAATAACCATGGAAGGTTATTTCGGTCTAGTACTCCATCTGATCTATTTGAATATAGGATCACATTTCACATTGCATGATTGGCTTCCTAAATGTTAGTACAAATTTTTACATTTTTTTCTTTGTCCCTCCTACCATGTATGATTCACCATAACGTTTCAGTCACATTCTTCCTGATATGCATTGTATCAAACAAATGAGCTATTTTTATCTCCTCATAGTAGGTAAACCTCATGAATTGAGCAGGATAAGATTTCATTCCTCATGGAAGTCCATTATTAATACCTTCATGATGATTGCGGCCTTCATGAAGCATAAAAGAAATCACAAAAATAATTATCAAATACGGTAAAATAAATTCAATGATTAAAATAAACATTCAAAACATTACATGATCTATGATACATTATGAAATTGAGTACCTTGACGATTTATATTATATTCCAACCTCCATAGGTGAGGTGTCATTCTTCGTGGTTTTAAACCTGTCTCTTTTTTCCCATTGAAAAGATGTTTTTCAGTAGTACGATACCTATGGTTCTTAGGAAGAAGGTGCCTATACTCATCAAACACCATATTTCCTAAACTTTTTGAATGATGATACTTCATCTTAGGGCCACAAACTGGACATGATAATTTACCCTTTGTTTGAAGACCTGCAACAAATGGATTAATGTCAAATATACGATGAGATTATTTAAAAATTAAACATGCACCATGATAACATTAACATATTATATAATATTAAAGAGAAATATTAGAATGATACATACCACAAAAATGTGTCAGTCCAGGGGCATCATGAATTGTCCATAAAAGTATTCCACGGAATTTAAATTTCTTCTCCCCGATTGGTTTACATATGTCATACATTGTGATGATAGCCCATAGCTTTAGTAGCTTTTCGATAAGAGGCTCGATATATACATTCATATCTTTAACCTGGTACTTACCTAATTTTTTAAAATTACACATAATTACTATAGGAATGATATCATGTAATATATATAATTAAACAAATAAACAAAAGATATTATGCAAAAATTCAAACAAATGAAAATTTTAAATTCAAAAAATTAATGTAAACAAATACCTAGAACAATCATTGTCAATATTATGTTCTCCTTCTTTACTGACATCCAAGGAGGAATGTTATTGTTGATAAAAAAAATATACCACACTGAGTAAATAGACCTAAGCTCTCTGAATGGATTAACACCGTCAACTGCCAATGAAAGCCTAACATTACGAGGTTCATCTTTGAAATCTGCCCATTTTTCCTCAATTTCCCTAAATGCAGAACCATCAACAGGCATTCAAAGAAAACCATATCCACTTCTATTATGTGCATGGTAATCCATAAATTGTGCTATGCTCGGGGATGATTTTAGGGGCTAAATTTCACTCATGGGCTAATTTTCCATGTTTTTTCCAAAAACAAGATTCGCTATTTTAAAAATGATTTGCCCAAATTCTATAGGATAAAATTATTTTACCTTAGAAATCGCCAAAATTTTATAAAAACTATATAAAATACTTAGAAATTTGAATATTTTTACAAAAATATTGCCAAACATTTATAGTTGACATATGAAGGATTAGTAAGATTCGCTAGGGTTTCTACACTTTAAAATAAATTTCCATCCTTAAAATCATCCCTGGCTATGCTTTCACACTTGAACAATCGTTGCAAACGTGGAATTATGGGAATATGATGAAGAACCTTTCGAGGCACCCTTTTTGTTACTTGATTGGTTCAATATCTACTGCTAAGACATTGTGGACATTCTATTTTCGAAGCATGTTGTCCATAATATATAATATGGTCATTAGGACATGCATCTATAGTTTGATAATCCATTCCAATGTATTTCATAATGGCATGCAAACCTCGATATGTGCGAGGTAAAATATTTGACGATGGTAACAAAAATTCACCTAACAATCTACAACATAATAAATAACTAGTTAATGTAAGAATATTAATTGTAAAAATTGCATTCTTATTTTACACATTAATTAACACTAAAAACAAATAGAAAAAAATCAACATTTATGTATAATATGAGATGAAACATATTACATACCTTAGTATCTGTGTCATACAAGTGTTAGACAAATTATTCATAACCTTTAAGTTCACTAGAGGCAATGTAGTGGCGAGAATATTTTCTCTTGATCCTTCATAAAGTCGTTTATTTGCCTTTTCTAATAGAGTTTCATCATAAATACCAGCATTTTCCCCATCCTCATCGAAAAAAAATCGTGGATCATTTGATTTGTCCCATCTTATTTTTCCATGGGATCAATAACTTGATTTGTCCCATCATATTCTTCCATGAGATCCTCATTTTCTTGGTCATGATGATGTTTCTCAGCTTGTACAACATCATTTCTACTAATACTTGGTGCAATATTCTGCAGAAAATTAGAGGGCAACTCTAACTTTATAATTACAAACAATCATGCAAAATTAGTGTATACCATAACAAACATTCAAACAATATATATACACATATATATAATTTTATATAAATTTGACAAAATAAAAGAAGATAATGAATACATAGCTAATTACCATGGGATGATATTCATTCGATCCGCCACCAATGTGCCCATATTTCCTACAATGTTTTGTAGTTGTTTCTATTAAAATTCTTACGGGACGTATGAGGAAAAATCTTTTACAAGGGCAATAACATCTACCATCACCCTTCTCTCCCACTTTAGTTTTTTCCCCACCTCTAACAACATTCTGTGACATTCTTCTACACAAACATACCCTTTCGGAACCGTCGTTATTATAGCAAGATTGTCGCAACATATTTAAATGGTCAAATATTTGTAGTCCAATTTTAGGTCACAATCGTCGCAATTATGACGACAATGACCTAAAAATATTTCCTTTTTTTTACCTATTTATTTGTCAATTTTAACGTTAGGTCGGTCGTCACTCTTGTGACGAACATTGACCATATTAATTTAAACAAAATACATGTGTCGCTCTTGCGACGAACATTTATCATATTAATTTAGTCAAAGTACATGCGTCGAGATAGCAATGAATACGGGGTGGATTTAGAAAATTTGAACTTTTTCTCTTGCATGTTGTGACGAAAGAGTACTTTCGTCACAAGTGGTCATTGCAAATTTTTCAATATGTAGTAGTGCAGGTTACTGAATGCCTTGATGGATCATTGGCATCCTGACATAGAGGTGTTCATGCTTGAGGGGAATTTGTTGATTCCAACAACTGAGGACATATATTTCTTAACTGACCTCTAGAGGAGAGGGGAACCAGTCAACCTACGTACATTTCCCCCTAGGCCCTTCAACATCGTCGAACTCATCGGAATGAATTGTGAGGCTGGAACTAAGAAAGTAGGTTCTTAAGTGCCCATCCACAATATCACCAACCTATCACTGAAGGTGATTGTTTTTATTATCGGGTGGATCAATGGAACTGCATCCCTACACCAAGATTCTTGGGCACACATGTATTGTGCAATGCAATGCATAAACGAACAAATATTTTACTGGAGCATGACCATGCTTGAATGCATGAAGAGGTATCTTATAGAGTGTCAAGGTAAGAGTAATAAGAACTTGGGGTTCGGTACCATTTTGTGCTCATTCTTCTTTGAGAGGGTACCCATCCTAAGTCCGCGAGATATAGTATGGGGGCATCTGGCATCCTTCCCATTAGTGTGTAGGTGGGAAGAATTATTGCCACGATAGGGGGGAGGGAGGACCATAGAGGCCTTCAATGATAATTTTTTTGATTGGTGGGAATGACAGATTACAGTGATAGAGGACTACCCCTATGCTAGAATCAACTTTTCCAGCGATCCAGACATGCCCATACCTCCTAGAGAGGAGAGAGGAGAGATAGGAATGTGTGTTTTTAAAGTTATTTAATTTTTAGTTTCTTTTCTATACATCATTTTTTATATGCATCATATTATTCGACAACTATGTATATGTTATGTACAGATATGGGATTTGTGTGCCCGATGAACTTCTTGAGGACTAGGCGATGTCCTCAAAAAGAGGCAGTACCAGTAGTAGCCGCAGGACCAACAGTCATAGGGGGACCTCCAGCCGAGGAGGATGAGATAGTATTGAGACAGGTGGATCATAACCTCATTGCACTCACTCATTCTGTTCCCATGGCAAAGATCGAGGATCTCCTTCCATCTATGCAGCCTCATGTGGTTGGGATGCCACAGATGTGGTTCCAACTCTTCCAACATTTGGAAAACTTCGTTTTTCACTACAGCAGGGCTAATAGGCCTCTATCTTAGATAGGATGGACTCTTTATGTGTTGAGGGCACTCTTTTTGTATATTTTTGAGGGCATAAGCCCCATGATGTATAATGAATATGTATTTTTTGAGGTGTTCACGCCCACCTATGTACTCTGATACTTTTTGATATATATATATATATATATACATCTTTTTATATGTCTTATGGATCACATTTTTTACAAACATACGTACATGTGTATGTGTGTGCTTCTTTTTATGTGTGTGCAATGTGCCAATATAATACTTGATTAGCTAGAGTATTTGTCATTTGATTTAATCTCCTAGGAAAATGGATATACGTAATGTAATCAAAGAAACATTATAAGAGACGTACCCTAAGGAATCATCAGTGTAAAGTAGGATCATAAATGCAGTAAACCCCATTTAACTGCGACACAACTAGATGTGGATCTAAGTAGACCTGTAGGTAAGAGATACCATGTGACAAAGAATCACGAAGAAACAATATCGTTGCATTGTACTCGGCAACATTATTTGTAGTGTCACCTAAACACATACCTCCAGAATATAGAAATTGGCATTCATGCATGAAAATCACCCAATCTGCAGAAGTAAGCCTTCGAGTGTGTTGGCTAGTGCCATCTGTGAACCCAAATAACACCTCCAATTCACTTGACATCTGCCACAGTGAAAAATATGGCATAAATACCTACACATCCATATAACAAAAAAGACAAAAACTAGTTTTATAAGAACTATATATATGTACAAGAAGTCACCCAGAAAACCAACCTACGAGTAATACTTCTTGAGGTAGGGCCCGTTTATAGGCTCCACCAAAGAGTTTCCTCCAAATTCAACCAGACGATAAGCACCTTTCTTTAAGACTTATTTCATAATGAAAGGTACAAACCACATGGGTTTGAACTTGCCTGCCCCCAGGGGATCCTTATCTTGGTTGTAGACTAGGACAAGGTCGCCTTCAGAGAAAATCTGAGGATGAACAGACAGATCATATTGACACTTGACTCATTGCTCGTGAGCCTCGTTGGCCAAGGTTGCATCATGAAGTTTCTCATAGAGCTTCTCAATATATATAAGTGTTCCTCAAGTGATGAAGTGTCTGGAAATAACTCTACTACCAAATTTAGAGACGGTATCTGGCACTCTATAGGCAAGACTGCTTCCAACTCGTAAATGAGTTGAAAAGGTGAGAAACTAGTGGCAATCTTTACAAACGTTCGATAGGCCCATAACGTCAAGTACAACATTAAATGAAAATTTGACTTGGCAGAATTGATCATTCACTGCAGAATAGTCTTGAGGGACGTATTCACAGCTTCCACTTGACCATTTCCTTATGGGTATGATGAATTCTCTTTCCTCAACACAAGATTTGATGTTAACTCAAACATCAATTTGTTCTGGAAGTGACTTCCATGGTCAATGACAATCTCCTTCAAAATGTTGAACCTTTCTATTATCTATTTAAAAGTGAATAGAGTTGTTGTTTCACCATCATTATTGAACATTGTCATAGCCTCGACCCACTTTGTGAATTATTCTACTGCTACAATGATATAATGATGCCCCATGGATGAAACCAGGTGGCATGTAGTAAAATCAATCCCCCACTTGGTGAAGGGACAAACAACAATGATAGGAAACATGGGAGTGGGATGTGCTCTCATCTTCCAAGAGAAGATCTAACACAGGTGGCACTTTTTGACCGAATCAACGTGATATTTGATTAATGTATGCCAAAAGTAATTGACTCATAGAATCTTTTGGGTTTTTTCCAACCCAAAAAAATGACCACCACATGATCCAGTGTGGCAGTCATTAAGAACAAGTTCCACTTCTTCATGAATAAGGTACCGACGAAGAATGCAATCTACACCTCGACGATACAATGTGTCATTGAGGATGAGATAGTTTTGTGCCTGATGGCGTATTTGTCGACGCTCATCATGATAATTAGAGGTTGGGCACTTCAAAGTCTAGAGATAGACTATTATATATCCATACCAAGGGTCTGAAGATGCAATCAGAAAAATATCTCCTTTAACAGGAAATTCTTTGGGTGTAACATCACCTGATTCGACCGGAAGTTATGAAATAAGTTCCACAAAGACCAGTGACTTTTTTGGATTTCATGGAAACAAAATCCAAGTCATATTCCTGGAGGATAACAATCCATATACTGATATTTCCTCCAATGACACGTCGTGTCAACACATATTGAAATGGATTCACAATGGTAATGATGGTGGTCTTGCAAAGAGGGATATAATGACGGAACCGTTGGACAACATGTATTGTTGCCAATGTAAGCTTCTCAACATGGGATTAGTTTCGTTTTTGTCCAACTAGGCCTCGTCTCAGGTAATAAATCACATGCACTTTGAGAAGATCGTCCTCTTGAACCAAGACCATACTGATGGTCGACTCTACAACGGCCAAGTACAATAAAAAATATTTATTATAATTGGGTGGCTGAAGCAGAGGGGAAGATGTAAGGGCGTGTTTCAATGCTTCGAAAGAGGGTTGAGTGGCATCATCCCAACAGAAAGGGACTCCCTTTTTTAGTAAACGCATGAACCCTTTAGTGATCTCAACATAGTTTGTGATAAAACGTTGAAGAAATTTCACTTTCCCATGTAATCTCTAAAGCTGAGGAACTATGCACATGGGAGGAAACTGAACTATCGCCTCAACCTTAAGAGGATCGACCATGATCCCTATTGGTCCTAAGGTCTACACTTGACTACTAAAGGGAAAATCTAGGCCACCTATCAGTTTAGAATGATTACTTCTTTAACTTTTTGTTGGTTGTTCAGAGGGTTATTCTGTCAAGACAAAGGCAAGGTTGGGTTGGCATAAATATATGGATAAGGGCCCTCCTTGGATGATGGCACACTAATGACAGACTAGTGAAATAATAGAAAGCAGAGAGAAACAACAAACTACTCAATGAATAATCTGTTGCAAGAAGTTTAATACTTAAAATATCATTTCAAGACATCAAACATGTATCAAAACAAAATAACTCCCATAGGTTGCAGAAAACAAATCTTTACCAAACATTAGTTGTTTGACAGGTTTCATATCAGTAAAAATAAGTCATACAATAGCTGAAAGGAAATGAAATGTACGTTGCACAAATCAAAAACTGTATTCAAGATAAGAATGAAAACACATGAAGAGTTGAACGAAACACTACCATCAAGAGTATATTCACCAGGTAGATAGATTTAATCCATGCATAAAATGGGTCCAACCAGTATGTTATATTGCTATTCTTTCCTCAAAACATTTGACCGTTACAATATCCCAAAACTAACTATTTAAAATTTTTGAAGAGGCTCTCGTCCTTAGGGGAATGAAACCTAAATTTAGGGAACTGTTCATAAATCAAATAATTAACTTTACTAAGACATTGGAATTAATCAGAAAGAGTGGTTCTTATCACACACAGAAGACCACTCTTGCATCTAATCTAGGAAAATGCTGGACTTAAATAAATAAAACTACTATTGTCTCTCCAACAGAACCTATGCATGTTCTTGAGGAACTGAGTGGCTGGAAATAGGCCTCGAAGTGACAGAGCAAAGCTCTGTGTTGAACGATGACATGTCTGTGAACTATTGGAGGCCACTAGAGATGACTGGTCGTATGAGTAGAGTGTGCAGAAGTGTTTTGGAACTAATCTGAGTCAACTTGTGACTAAGACTTAGCTCTTTCTCTGTGTCTGAGATTTCATAAGCTAAGTGCACTCTACACCTACCATGCTATCTTCCATATGTAACTGTGAAATATATTCACTGGAATGGTTTACGACCCATCGATCATGAGGGGAGACGTGGAGGCTAGCATCCAATCGGGAGATGGGATGAGTGGACACGAGGGTAGATGACATGTGAAGACAAATTTCAAAAGGTGAGAGGATATGTGAATACAATGGAGGTATCGGGAGTATGTATTTGGCAATGTGAAATGCAGGATACCAGTGGTGCATAGGGAGAGGAGGAGTAGATAGGCTGGGAAGTGACTGGAAAACAGGTGGAAAAAGGTGAGAGGGGGCAGTGATTTGATGTCATTCAAGCACATGATTGCAGGAGATGTTGAGGGTGATTTGGATCCAGACCACCTTTAGGCCTCCAATCCACCACAAGTTGCCACTTACCCTTCCAAAAATACCATGGTTCCAATTGTGGGACCTCTTAGGAAAATTAACGCTCGAGAAGTTTATGTCCCCGCAAGGAAACATGATCGTTGATATGATGATGATCTGTGATTCGAGTGATATTTACCTATTGCAAGGATCAACAGTTCTCTTTTACTTGGGATCAATGGTCCAGATTCACTTCAGACTTTCGGGTTTCGGGTTTTTTGAATGTGAAACATGAAAAATTTCCTGAAGGAAAATATCTGAAGTAAATGATCTGTCGCCGCATGTTGTGATGGATGAATGGTCTAGATTCTCTTCGGAATTCTAGGTTTCAGGAGTTTCAAATGTGAAGAATGAAAAATATCCCAGAGGAAAATCAATAAAGTGGATGATATGCTTCCATGTGTCCTTTCTGATGGATGGTCCAGGTTCACTTCATACGTTCGAGCTTCAGGAGTTTCAAATGTTTTTTCTTTGAAATATCCAATAGGAAAATCGCCGAAGTGAATGATCTGCTTCCATGTGATGTGACCGATGGGTGGTCCAAATTTTCTTCATAAATCCAGGCTTTGGGAGTTTCAAATGTTAGGCTTGGAAATCTCCCAGAGGAAAATCGTTGAAGTGACGTGGTGGCCTGACATTATATGACATCACAGCTGCTGATGTGTCCTAGAAAGAAAGGTGACATGTTTCACATGGAAATGAGAGAATGACACAACAAAATGACTTGGGATGAATGCCACGTGTCATGAATCATGAGTGTGCCATGTGTCATGACTGCTGGTTGTTACGTGCTTCGGGACTTCGGCTCTACAGGTCTTCAGAATTCATCTCTTTGGGAATTTTGAATGTGAAACATGAAAATATCCCGAAGGAAAATCCCCAAAGCGAATGATCTGTTGCCACGTTTCGTGACCGACGAATGGTCCAAATTCACTTAGAAATCCTGGCTTCGGGAGTTTAGGATTTTATGAATGTTATGCTCAGAAAACTGCCAAAGCGACATGTTAGGTTCTCAGGACTTCGTCTCTTCAGAGGCTTCAGGTCTTTGGAAACTCAATACTTCTAAATTGATATTAAAACCCGCGTTATTCTCTAACTCGAATGGATGAGAGTCGTTGATCTATTTGGCCTGATGGATCTTCGTCGTCGAAATTGACCTGTCTGTTCCCACAGTCTGAGCCCAAAATTTGTTGCTTTGGATTACTGCATCATGTGCACAGGCATTTCATGTTCATAAAAAGGATTGGTATACCTATGGTGAGCTCAATCAATGGTGCACGTGATGACAAGCATTCTGAAACAAATATGACATGTATTTTGTCCTTCTAGAAAAAATAGAAACAAAAATGTGTGAAGACTCAAAAACGAATAAGGGCCAAGACAATCAGTAGTGGGAAACTGACATAACCAACCAGAAAAAGAAAAACTTGATGAAGGCATAGGGAAAAGGAGAGGAGAGGTAGGGGATGCAGACCTAGGTTACAACATTGGCTCCAATTGGGGATAGTTCATCCCTGTGAGGTGCTAAGAACTGTGTATTAGTGCCTTGAGATTGGATATCTTCTCTTACCTTTCATCAGTTACCCTCGGTTATGTCCCTCAGCCCTGCATATCTATTCTTGTCCCTCATCCATGCATTTTATTGAATTAAAAAACTGAGACTACACCCCAGTGCTTGCATTGGGCTATGGAGTCTTTACTGAAACTTGAAAATGAAACTAAACCCCAGTGCTTGTGTTGGGATTTGGAGTCTCTTATTCAAACAAGCTATTGAAAACCAACATACTGAAAAACAATTTGTGAACTAAAAATTAAATTCTCTAAATATGAGTTTATTCTCCAACTACCTACTATATTCAGTTGAAAACCAACACAAGCATGTGTAATTCCACTTCCAATGAAATCAAGAAAACATTTGACTAAGAATTGTAACTATGTGCAAGTCACTGTTTAGAATAATCCAAAGAGGATATATCAAATGCGAAAAAAAGTTGGCAGGCATCTGGTACTTACAATTGCAAATGATGATCATGGTAAAACTTTCAAACTTTGGGATCTTGAAACTCATGAAAAGCATCCAACTAGTTGAGAGGACAAATTTGTTGTTGTGTGAGATATGCATTATAAACAAGATCGAGTTTCTCTTATCCTCGTTGAAATAGCTCATGAAAGTCATGTGATTCACAACCATAAAGGGAATCAAAACACCCTTGATACTGCTCATCTTGTTGTTTGAAATGAATGTGTATGTCTCTTGCATTGTTGGTTTGTCCTTGTTCTAACTCCAGAATGTCATTTTCAGACTTATAGATTTCTTGTTGCTCAACAATTTTAGAAGGAAGGGGAAAAACATGCTCGTGACCTTCAACATCACATTCCTCACAGTTAATCAAATCTTTATGAGAACATAGAATAATAGATGTATCATAACAATGATTATCTGAGTCACCTAGAATAATGCAAGATGTATCCAAAGCCTTGTTATCATCAATTTCATCATTAATGTAATTCCCAACATAATCCTTTTGAATAAAAGGATCATAAGAATAATCATATGTAACTAAATCTTCCTCCACTTCCTCAATGGAAAAATCCCCTTTACTTTCACTACTAGAATAACTAATAAGTGATTTTTGAATATGAGATTCAAATTATTCACAATAGTTCTCAAAAAGTAAATCAACTAGAAAAAACCTTTTACAATGCTTATTCAATGCAGCATGGAACTGTTCTAGGGAAGAGATGCTAGCAGGGGGAAAGGATCGATACCACTCATGAGCATCTTCCTCTAATGAGTACATGACCATATTCATTAGTGCATCCTCATGATGTATTCCCCACTGATGCATGAGTTCATGAAACTCAAGCAACTTCTCAACAGGGTTGTCATCTCTATGTTCTCTAAATCTGGGCAAAAAATCATCCCACTCATCTATAGTAGGAACAACATTTGGAAAACTAGGAACAACAGAGAAATTTAAAGGAGAAATCCTCTGAGCCAAGATGGCTTCCATATTAAACTATAACTTCTTAAAATGGTGGAGTCGCCACTGGATTATTCAACCATGTAGTCGCCAGGTGAATGATATGTAGTCTGAATGTGTTTGGTATTTGTTCACCATCAAAGATTAGATTTGATCGTTGTCATTCTCTTGGGGAAATATATTTCATTACTCTGTTCCCCAACAAAGGTGCTAGAAGATGTTGGTCCTAAGGTCTGCATCTGACTGTTAAAGGGAAAAGCTAGGCCACCTATCAGTTTAGAATGATTACTTCTTTAAAAAAAATTGGTTGGTCAGAGGGTTATTCTATCAAGACAAAGGCATGTTTGGGTTGGAAGAACGATATGGATGAGGGCCCTCCTTGGCTGATGGCACACTAATGACAGACAAGAGAAATAATAGAAAACAGAGAGAAAATATAAACTACTCAATGAATAATCTTCTGCAAGAAATTCATTACTTAAAATATCATTTCAAGACATCAAACATGTATCAAAACATGATAAATCCCATGGGTTGTAGAAAACAAATATTTACCAAAGCATTAGTTGTTTGACAGGTTGCATATCAGTAAAAATAAGTCATACAATAGATGAAAGGAAATGAATTGTGCGTTGCACAAATAAAAAACAGTATTCAAAATAAGAATGAAAACACATGGAGAGTTGAATGAAACACTATCATCAAGAGTATATTCACCAGGTAGAGAGATTTAATCAATGCATAAAATGGGTCCAACCAGTTTGTTGTATTGCCATTATTTCCTCAAAAAATCTTACCCTTACAATATCCCAAAACTAACTATTTAAAAGAGTTGCAGAGGCTCTCATCCTTAGGAGACTGAGACCTAAATTTAGGGAACTGTTTTTAAATAAAATAATTAACTTTACTAAGACATTGGACTTAATCAGGAAGAGTGGTTCTTATCACACATAGAAGACCACTCGTGCATCTAATCTAGGAAAATGTTGGACTTAATCAAATAAAACTACTACTGTCTCTATGACAGAACTGATGCATGTGCTAGAGGAACTAAGTGGCCGAAATAGGCCTCTGAGTGACAGAGAAGAGCTCTATTTTGAACGATGGCATGTCTGCGAACTGTTGGATGCCACTGGATACAACTGGCCATATGAGTAGATTTTGTTGAAGTGTTTTGGAACTAAACTGCGTTGACTTGTGATTGAGACTTAGCTCTCTTCCTGTGTTTGAGCTTTCGGAAGATAAGTGCACTCTACACTGACCACACCAGCTTCCATATGTACCTATGAAATAGCTTCATTGGAATGGTTGACGAACCATAGATCATGAGGGGAGACGTGGAGGCTAGCATTGAATTGGGAGACGAGACAAGTGGATGCAAGGGTAGATGACATGTGAAGAAAAATGTCAAAAGGTGAGAGGAGATGTGAATACGATGGAGGTATTGGGAGCATGGATTTAGCGATGTGAAATAAAGGATACAGGTGGGACGTAGGGAGAGGAGGAGTATATAGGTTGGGAAGTGAGTGGAGAATAGGTGGAAAAAGGCAAGAGGGGGAGGTGATTTGATGTCATTTAAGCACATGATTGTGGGAATTTCTTAGGGTGGTTTGGATCTAGACCGCCTTTGGGATCGCAATACACCACAATATGCCATGTACCCTTCCAAAAATACCATGGTTCCAATTACGGGACCGCTTAGGAAAATTAATTCTCAAGCAGTTTACGTTCCTGCAAGGAAACATGATCATGGATCTGATGATGATCTGTGATTCAGGTGATATTTACCTACTGCAAGGATCGACGGTTCTCATTGAATTTGGATCAATGGTCCATATTCACTTTGAACTTTCGAGCTTCGGGTGTTTTGAATGTGAAACATGAAAAATATCCGGAAGGAAAATCTTGGAAGTGAATGATCTGTCATCACGTGTCGTGATGGATGAACGGTCCAAATTCTCTTCGAAATTCTAGGCTTCGAGAGTTTCAAATGTGAATCATGAAAAATATCACGGAGGAAAATCATCGAAGTGGATGATCTGCTTCCATGTGTCATGACTGATGGGCGGTCCATATTTTCTTCGGAAATCCAGGCTTTGGGAGTTTCAAATGTTAGGCTTGGAAATCTCTCGGAGGAAAATCGTCGAAGTGACATCGTGGCCTAACGTCATATGATGTCATGACTACTGATGTGTTATGGAAATAAAGGTGACATGTGTCACATGGAAACGGGTGAATGAAACAACCAAATGACCTGGGATGAATTCCATGTGTCATGACACTTGAGTGTGCCACATGTCGTGACTGTTGGTTGTTACGTGATTCAGGACTTTGGTTCTCTGGGTCTTTGACATTCAGCTCTTCGAGACATTCAAATGTGAAACATGAAAATATCCTGGAGGAAAATCCCCGAAGTGAATGATCTGTTGTTGTGTGTCGTGACCAACGAATGGTTCAAATTCACTTCAGAAATCAGGGCTTCGGGAGTTTATGAATGTTATGCTTGAAAAATTCCCAAAGGAAAATTGTCGAAGTGACATGTTAGGTTCTCGGGACTTTGACTCTTCATCTCTTCAGAGGCTTCGGGTATTTGGAAACTCGATGCTTCGATATTGATATTAAAAACTGCGTGATTATGGAACCCAAATGAAAGAGAGTCATTGATCTATTTGACCTGATGGATCTTCGTCATCAAAAATTGACTTGTCTATTCCCATAGTCTGAACCTGAAATTTGCTTCTCTAGATTGTTGCATTGTGTGCATGGGCATTTCCTGTGCATAAAAAGGATTCTTATACCTGTGGTGAGCTCAATCAATGGTGCACGTGATGACAAGCATTCCGAAAGAAATATGACATGTATTTTATCCTTCCAGAAAAACAGAAACATAAATGCACGAAGACTCAAAAATGAATAAGGGCCAAGACACTTAGTAGTGGAAAACTGACTTAACCAACCATAAAAAGGAAAAATTGATGAAGTTATAGGGAAAAATAAAGGAGAGGTAGGGGATGCAGACCTAGGTTACAAAAATCCCTATTTTTGAAACTATGAAACCTAAAAGACGACCCGATGTCACGCAGAAACTGCACTTGTTAGGATTCAAGTGAATTCGATAGCAGTGATATCATTCAAATATTATTCAGAGGTGTGTGTGATGATCATATCTCTTGTGATATCATGACATTATATCATCGAGATAAGCCTCTACTATATGTCTAAGGTCATGGAAAAAAAAATACATGGCCCGCTGAAAAGTCGTTCCAGCATTCTTCAAGCCAAAAGGCATATTATGATAAGTAAATGTGCCCCATGGACAGATAAAATATGTTTTATGTTGGTCTTCGGGTTTGATTTGGATCTAGTTATATCTCAAAAAAACCATCCATGAATGAAAAAACTTCAGAGCCTGTGCATTCATCGACAATATTGATGCAGAAGCATCACCGAAAACAAGAGAGCGTGGGACAAAAACCAACACATTTTGGCACATGATAAATTGTTTGAAATGATTTGAAGTTCGATACACCAAACTAAAATGAAACAATTAAGAAAGGGTGCACTTCTTGATTGTAATCATACCTTGAGCGTCCCACTCTCGTCTGAAGGACTAAGAGGCATTTATGCTAGTAAATGTAAGTAGGTAGCTTTGAATTCTCAGATTAGATAGTTTTAGGAGCTGGAGGGAAAATGGATATAGACACCCTCACTTGTATCATTGTAACATTAACAAAAAAATCAATCAAGAGAGCATAGGAGAGAAGAAGCATAGAGTTGTGGAGTAAAACCCCGATGTACAGAAGTTCTGGATTAATACAAAGATCTTTAGTTCAGACTCATGGTGTTCAATTGATTTATGTGTTTGTACATGTTGATTGATATATGATTGTTTACTCTCTTTTATGCATTTTCTTTGATGCGTGAATGTATGATTTCATGTTGAATGTCTAAAATTTGAAGAGAGGGAGAGTAAATAATGAGTTTCAATTGTTCCTCTGTTTGAGCAATAGTTTTCCTACAAGGAGTGTAGTGAAATTGTCCGCAAGGTGTGCGTTGACAGAAGTCAGAGTTCATCTATGCAAGCTCAGGAGGGATAACATTGTTCTCATTCTCACAGAAGTGAAAGTTAAGCACAAGAGCCATGCAAGGAGTGCGCAGGCCGAGTGAAGTCTCAGTGTTTGTAAATTGAGAAAAACTGTTGAAAGACTGTTGTCACAGGGAGTGCCCAGAGTCAAAGAGGTTCAAATGCTTGGAAGTATTTGAAGAATTGCCACAAGGAGTGCGTGCAAGAGTCTTCTTGAAGACTCAAGTTGTGGATAAATCTCAAGAGATCTAGTGTCTTGAAGTGTCGAAAGGGGGCGCAGTGACATTTTTTGTTGGTGGATAAGTTTTTGTGAAAGAATGATTTGTTCATTTCGTAGGAATCATCAAGGAGGCATTGGACGGTTGGAATTCTCCGTGGAGAATTCGCGAAGTCCTGGAAGTCGTCAGATCTTGCAGAGGAGAAAGAAGTTTACGGTGAGTATTTTTCTAAGTGAAAGGTCAGGAGAAATCGGTCCATAGGATTTGAACCAACAGGGGTCATTGGATCACTCACGAAATCTCATTTCCGGGTTTCGTGAGTTGGAGGACTAAAAGCCTTGTCTCAAGATTCACGAGGTTGTGAAAGGTGAAGTCCAGAAGTAGCGAGAGAATTTGAGTCATTTGTTGGAAGGAGGACATGTGGCAGAACCACAAGGTGGGCTCGGGGAAATAGACAGGTAGACACATGTCACATATTGGGAGGAGTCAACACCCCGTTGACCTCTCGCATCTCGGGGGCTAGTGAGATAAGGGAACGTGAGTTCAACCCTTCGACTCCTGAAGTCGTGAGTAGCGAGAACATGAGGAGAAAAGTCAACATCGCTTCTCGAGATTTCGTGGAGGGAAGGTGCCAAGGTTGGACACTCAAACTCGTGAAGCGGCGAATAGAGAAAGGTGCTAGCGCTTAGCCTAGTCGGTGGTCACGCAAGGAGGGTGCTAACAAAAGAAGAGATATACCCATTTTGTGATCTCGGTTATCGCGAGATTGGAGAGGAAGAGTCGGAAGTCACAACTCATGAATTCACGAGATTGTGAGCTGCGAAAGGACCTATGGATCTATCGAATTGAGATTCCAGTAGGGAATCTAAAGAGCCGATCCAGCTTGAGGGGATAAAGAACAATCCTGTGAGCGGATCTCGGCCCGAGGGCTGATAGGTCTACGTCAAATATGATCAATGAATGGGGTGGGGAAATTATCCTTTGGATAGGCCTTGTTCAAGTCATGGAAGTCAATGCACACTCGAATCATACCCTATTTCTTGTTAACTGGAATAGGATTTGACACCCATTGAGACAACTGAACGGGGTATATGAAACCATCTTTGAGCATTTTCTCTACTTCAATTTCTCAATTTCTGAGGACTCACTTGACGAAGATTTTGTCAGACTGGCTTGGCATTAGTGTAAGTTTTTATCTCATGTTCGACGATTCTTAGATAAATGCCTAGAAGATAACATGTCCTTTCTCTGTGAAGGGAACCTCTATAGGAATTCCAAAGCAGACATCGAGTCTAGCCTTGTCAAGGATGGACCGTAGCACATATGGAAAAATATCATAGAGTAAATCAGACTGAGAGTATATCAGTTCGAGTTGTAGTGTGCTCATTATCACCTCCTCCTCTAAAAACACTCCTGACGTTGCAACGTCCCTGGATAAATGAGGTACCGAAGACTTCAGAAACCACTCGAGTAGGAAAGACAGTGGGACCTGTACCTTTATCAAACTCTTCTGATGCCACCATTCTCGAATGTGATCTAAGATATGATTAGCCTTCTTCTACTCAAAGTTGGCCAGAAAATTGGGTGTCGGCATTGTATCCCACAGGTAGTTGGAAATCATTTAGCAAAACCATCACCAAATTGCTAAAGTAATAGTATATTGAGTAGTCTATATCAATGTACCATTTCACAAAACCCCCAATAAGAGTGCGTTGAAACAGGTGCAACTGTATGGATTCATCTCGCAGTGAGTTTGACAAGCACTGTAGGTGGAAAGTTTTCATGTGATCTCCCCGATCTTCACCATGTTTTCCTTCAAATTTTGGAATGTCCGAGGTAAACTTAGTCGGCATGGGAGGCCAATGCAAATAATGACAAATTGGGTCATTAAGAAACCTTGAAAAGTCTGGCAGATGTATCGTTTCCAGAAATAGTAGTTTGGGCTGGGTACTATGTACAGGAAAAAGGGAACCTGGAGTTTGACTGGCACTAAGTTACCAGGAAAACTTGGGTTGTTGACTAGGGTTATGGTAAACACCATGGCCTTGGCTAGAATATTGATACTGCATTTATTGGGACATCATCGACTGATTACCATAATTGGATGATGAAGGTTGGGCAGGGATCGGTCTCGATGTTCTGTTCCAAAAATTATGGAAGGGTTTCCCCTTGCCGATCTGACGGGTAGGGGTACTGAACCTTGCCCAGGGTTCCATTGACCATGGAAGGGGTTACCCCCAAATGACATCCTTGACAAGGGAACTACTCCTTTCCAAGGATTCCAAAGTCCTTGTGAGGAGAAAACTCATGTACTTGCCCCCTGTGTAGGAATAGTACCCTGCACAGGATTCTATTGTCCAAAACTAGGGTTTCCCCCAACCGATATGGAAGGTGATGAGAAAGAGTTATTACCAAATGTGTTGAATAAAGATAACGACATTGAACCCACTAACATGTTTTAGGAATACGGTCCTAGACTGCCTGCTCCAAACAAGTTGTAGTTCATGTTCAGTTCGATGAGTGGTTGGGGATCACCGTCGAGCGAGGGGGACAAAGAAGGAATATGACCCCCACCATAAGGGATAGAATTATAGGGGGTTAAGGTGACCCCCATGGACCATTGAAAGGGAGTGTTCGAGTTCCCTGCTTCCATACCCATGTTCTGTAGGGTGGAGTAGGTAAGGAAAAAGTTCATGTAAAAGTCGTGCATTCAATATGAAAATGGAGGGTCTGTCACACTCTGCGTTAATGGAGCAGTGGTCGCTGCAGATGAGGGAATCAGACCACTACCCGAATTAGAGGTGGTTGGGACCATGGTGGTTCAGACCGACATAGGTGGGTTAGGAGATGGAATGCCCCTAGTGGTGGCAGTCATTGAGGGAGTATGAGGACTGTTTGACCAAGTAGCATCATTTTCTTCCATAGCTTCTTCTAAGACTATCTGACGCTCATCAGGTGTTACCCTTGGAGGGGAAACTTGTACCAAAAGTGGTGCCGACAAGTCAATGATTGGAGGGTTATCTGGTCCAACAACTTCTTCTCTAAGGTCAGAAATAGTCGGTTCCTATGGATTTGAGTGTTCTCCTCTCAGAGCTGGCTCAGGAATAATTTCTTATAGCCCGATTGCTTCAAATGAACCTTGTTGATCAAGTCTTCATCATAACAATGGTGGTGGTGGCTCCAATTTAACCAGTGGTAGGACCTGAAGCCTTCATGACCGATGAATCTCTTGATCTTCCACTTTGTGAAAATATCAACAAAACAATAAGGATTTAACTAACGTTGAAAACCAAGCACACACTATAAAATTTCCTACAAGATACATCAAGCAAACCACTATCTAGTTGGAAGAACAGTTATGCTAGCCAATACTAGAGAAACTTACATGTGCAAGTAAAAATTGAACACGAAAGAACCCTCTGGGTATACTCTGTAGAGCATGGCCTAATGTCTTCCCTAGGTACCGTGGTATACCCTCCTATTCATCTATGTAAGTCCTTAGGATAAAGGCAACTAAGTTTCTAGCTCGCGAACAGTCACCAGGTGGGTACACTCGACAGTCAAGTGGACCGCAATGAGTAGGATAACATATTTGAAAACTACCAAGGGTATCTAAAGAAAGTGGTCCAAAAGAAAAATTAGGATCTCAAATGGATTCGAAGTCCACAAATATTTGTAGGAAAATGCAAATGATAGTATCCCATGACAGATCCTCAATATGTGTTCCCCGCTACGCTTGGTTCATATTTGGAGGGGTTATCTCTACTATCTTTCTACACAGGACCTCATGTTTAGCCCCTGTGTTAGAGGGGGGTCCCGGATAAATTTCACGTCACTGGAATTTTTACACTCCCTAGCTATGACTCCAATGTTTGTTTATAAGCCTTGAAGAGTTTCCTCTCCAACCTAATTCAAGTCTCTAGCCTAAACTAGTTGATTGACCCTACAAACATAAAAGTCTAATTAATTTTAATTAGCATTCTTTTTAAATGGATTGTTTTAACTCAAGGATATGGCAGTGAAACTAGTGATGTGTATGAGAGACCAAAAGAGGAGAAGTAAACAAAAATGAAAGAAAAATTACTTCTAGTTAACAATAAATATTTGCAACTAACTCTTTAACCAACTTTTCATAACTAACTCTTTTCAAGATCTTTAAAAGGAAGACCTAAAACGAAATTTCGCTCGACTACGAGCTACTTAATGTTTTAAGAAATCAACAAAGAACTTAAAAATTAAACTCTTTTTCCTAACAAGTAAGATAACTAACCCCAACTATTATACCAAACTAAGAAATGAACCTTTTTTTTTTTTTTTAATTCTTCAAACAAGAAACTTAAAATAAATTCTTTTTCTTTTTCTTTAAAGCAAGCGAAAGGGGAAAAAGTGAAAAACAAGACAAGACTGAAACTGACCTCTGGCCCACTACGGAGTGTGGGGAGTCACTAAAGACACCGAACAGGATGATAAAAAACTCAGAGACTCACCTAAAACCCTTTTGGAATTAAACACAAGAAATCTTTAAAAATACAAGCAAACTGATATCTAACCCAAGCTATGACTGTAAAAAAAAAGACACTAGACTCTGTCAAGAGACCCTAAGAAGTAAAAACATCAATCAGGAAAGAGGTTGACTGCCTCTTCTTAAAAATAGTCCCTTGAACCAGGTATGCTATTGATGCTCAAGAAACCTGTGTATGTATGCGGTCTGTCTATAAAGCAGGGTGTGCATGTATGTGTGCTAACGCACAACAGGTCATGTACACCTCTATATTCATTGCAAAACGGAAATGAAACAGACTGAGTGACAGGGCAGGTTCAACTGGTATGGCACCAATAGGTGACTAGAAGCCCTTAAAATAATCATCAGACTCAACAGAAACTTAAAAGGTATAAAACCAATCAAACACCCAAAAAAAACCCTAAAAACCCTAGAGGCTTCCCCAGTATGGTTTCCAGTTCTGCTAGCGGGAAAAACCCCTCTATGGATACACCAAGGTTTACAATGTAAGAAGATCAATAACTGTTTAAAAGTCTCTACTTCTCTAACTACCCCAAACATACCCCAGACTTATGCAAGAAAAGTAAAATGAGAAGGATCGGGTTATTGTACCTTTATTCTACGTCCAGTGACGATCCTCTCACGCTTGAAGACTTCGTTGACTGAAAACCTCTTTGCATTCAAAGATAGACAAACAAAAATCTACAAGCATACATTTCATACAAAAATAAGGGCTAGATATTAGAATAAAAACATAAATCAAATTCAAATATTCGACACATCATGTTATGGGACAAGAAAATTACTTATTTTATTGATAATACAATGATCACTTACAACCAAAGTTAGTTACTGCTCCTTGAACCTAGTCCAGAATCCTCTTCACCAAGCTCCAAGTGCACCTCTATGTATATTTCTCCTCTCAACCTTTTTTTAGGGAAATGGAATGGGTTCTTAGGGAGGAAAATGGTAAAAATGAGGAATTCTGAGACAATTCTTACAACAAGACTGCAAATTCTTAGGGAAAGGAGGGAATGTGAAATGGGCATAGTTTCACTATTCTTATGATTATATGTGGAATGAGACCCCAACGCCTCCTTTTATATGGTAAAAGGATGGTTATTCGGTTGGGTTATAGGCTATAGGTGATGGATTAGTTGGGAAACTACCCAATAACTCGTAATCTCAACAAATTCCTTTCAACTTTTTAATTTTTGCAACTTTTGCAAGTATACACGGGTTGTAGTGGTGAATCATGTGTTCATACATGAGATGTAGTGGTGCAGCAAGCGTATGTATGCGGGAAATAGTGGTGCAGGGCATGTACATATTCAAAAAATGAGTTTTTAGGAAGAGCAACTCAGTGATGGATTGGAAAAACTAGAAAGTAAGAGGGCCAAGTGCCAGGTATGCATGTATGGAGAAATTTAGGATTATAACATAAACCAATCTCTCTCATATTCATAAATCCCCAAAACTTTGGTCCCCTCCCCTTTCACTTCAACTATCTCTAGCTCGAAAAGCCAATCATATCCCCTATTGTTCAAAATGTGTGGATCACCCCCTTCTCTGGAAACCGAATTATATCTAGGAAATCAAGCTCAAAGAGGTAAAATTAGCACTAAAATATTGGGTGAAATCTTCGTTTAACCCACCACATCAAGAAAAGAAAGAAAAGATAGAGAAAATCATGAAAGTACAACTCTAGATAGAAGAAGAGATGGTAACAAATGCATTGTTGAACCAAGAAAAATAAGCTCAGCAACACCTTCAACACTCCTTGAGTAGAGAGGAAGAACACTAGTGGCTAAAATCCAGAAGTCTTTGGATAAAATAGGGAGACTCAAACACTTCCTTCTTCCATAAGAAAGCACAAACTCAGAGGAAAAAAAACATAGTCACCTCCATTATCTCAAATACTGGGCAACAACTTGATACCTTTGATCAAATTAAAGATGAGGCTTTCCACCATTTCAATAAATTACACCAACAACCTAGAAGTGAAGAAACAAATACATACACTCTTGAAATGCTAGTCAACATCCCAAGTCTAGTCTCTGAGAATAAGAATAATCAACTAGTCAAGGATATATAAAAAAAAAGAAATAGCCAAAGCAATTTTGGGCATGGATCCTGACAAAGCTCCTAGAATTGACATGTTTTCAACCATATTGTATTGATCCTTTTGGGACATTATCAAGTGCGATTTGAAGAAAATTCTAAACTATACCCTCCACAAATAGAAAATTGGAGGATCCACAAATTCCACCTTTCTAGCATTAATAGCGAAAGATTCTAACCTGTCCAATTTCTCTCATTTATGTCCCATATCCCTTTTTAAATCCTCCTACAAAATCCTCACCAAGATCATTGCAAATCAGATCAAGCCCCTTCTTCCAAAGCTAATTTCAGAAAACCAAGGAGGTTTTTTAAAGGACAAACAGATAACAGACAATATTGTCCTTGTGTAAGAATCCATACATTATAGAGAGAAATCTAAATCCCCAGGAATGGTTGTCAAACTTGATATGGCGAATTATTTTGATCATTCCAAGCATTCTTTTCTGTTTTCAGTTCTCAAAGTGTATGTGTTCTCCAAAAAAATCATTAGCTAGATCAGAGCCTGCATCATCTCTCCTTGGATATCACCTCTACTAAATGGGATACCATCAAACTTTTTCAAGGACAATAGAGGACTCCATCAAGGATGCCCCCTCTCCCCCTTTCTTTACATCCTCCTAGTAGACTCACTCAGCCGTAAGCTAGAAGAAGAATGAAGAAAGGGTAGACTCCCTGGTTTACGTATAGCGAGAGGGGTCATGGATATAAATCATTCTCAATTTGAAGATGATACTCTTCTATGGGGGGCAGAAACAAATCGCACTGCCATCCTCTTTTAGAAAATTCTTAGCTTCTTCCTCCCTGCCTCAAGAGCAAAATTGAATACAAATGAGTGTAGGATTTATGGGTGGCATGTCCTAGGCCACATAAAAAAGTAAATTACCAGAATTTTTGGCTTCCCCATCATCACTACCTAGAACTACTTTAAATATCTAGGAATGCCAATTTGTCTTAGCTCTTATGGCTCTACATCTTGGCAGGAATTCATTGGGAAAATTTTAGTAAGAATACAAAGATGGGGAGGTCACTGGATGAATCCTGCTGGGAAAATAGTACTTCTCAAATCGGTACTCTCCTCCCTCTCCATTTTTCAATGCTCAGGTATGTTATCCCTCAAAGGTATTCTGGAAAAAATATCTAGAGTGATCTGAATCTTCCTTTGGGATGGAGGGAAAAATAACACCAAAAATTTCCATCTTCTGAATTGGAAACAAGTCTTCCAACCCCTCAACAAAGGTGGAATCGCTATCAGGGACCCAATTCTAATGAATCGCTATCACAAGTAATGCAAATTGGTGGAAATAAGATCTTCTAGATAAATACTTCAACTCCTCAAGGTTGCATTGTTTCGATGGCCTAACTCCTACTCTCCCTGGATCTCCGATTTGGCGCCTCTTAAAAAATGCCTCCTCTCTAATCCAAGCCAAGCTCTCCTAGGCCCCGGGAAATGGAGAGAAGATTAATGTTTGGACTGATCATATCCTGGATCGTTAACCCATGAATAGTCTAGAGGCTTTTTTCCCTCTAAAATATTGGTGCTACTCAAAGGGCCTCTCCCTCCTTGAGGATTTCTACCAATGGAACTTAGATGAGGATTGGATTAACTGGAATTTGTCAAATATTCTTGAACATATAAGTCCTTTACTCCTCACTCTTTTCAATAACCTTGTCGGTTTCACTCCCTCTCATTGTTCCTTATCCAACTCCCATAGTTGGGGTGGAAAAAACTTCTTTGTCAAAGTCAGTTACACTTTCTTGCTATTTGAAACCTAAGGTCCCCCAACCTCCAAGATCTGGAAAGAACTCTGGTCTGACCCCTCATTTCCCAAAGTTAACATTTTATGTTGGTTTTTGGTCCATGGTAAAGTTCTAAAAGAAGAAAACCTCATAAAGCGTGGAATACAGTGACCATCATGTTGCCCCCTTTTCCTCTCAGCATTTGAATCCATTCTCCACCTTTTCCTCGAATGCCCCTATTGTTCCCAAAATTGGAATCTCATTTACGTCCCTCTACCANNNTCTGAGATTTGGAACGATCTTTTCATTTCTTGGAAAGAAAGATATGATGGTAGCTTCAAAAATAAGAAACAATTTACTCTTCTATGGAGGCAAGTCCCCAAATTCGTTTGCTGGGAACTCTGGTTAGCTCATAATAAATCCATTTTCCATGACAAGTTCCCCCCACTCCATAACACTTTCGCTAAAATTTGTGGGCTAGTTTCAGAAGTATTTAAGTTCAAAGAAATTAGATATGATATGACAGGCACCTTGGAACATAGAGAAAAATAATGAATCAATTACATCCTGGGACCCCCAATCAAACCTTCCACTTTTCCCCTGCATCAAAAAACTAAAAGACAAGATTGGTAGCTTCGCCTCAACAATAATAAATTTTGTCAATGGAAAAGGAAACAACACACTTCCCTGCTTTTCTTTGATGGAGCTACAATAGGTAATCCAAGGGTGGCAGGTGTGGGGGAATTCATCTATGACTATAATATCCCTAGGTCGAACCCCAACTGTAAATGTAATAATGTAATTAATATGGTGAGTTGTTTTATGTCTTTTTGGCATGCACCTTTCATGGCATAGTGCGTGCATGTACTGCACAGTGAAATGATGAAGTGTGCACATTCCAGGATATCGTGTGCAACATCTTAAGTGCATGTGATTGTGAGGCCAGCAAGCCTTTTTGTGTATATGTTGTGTTTTGTAAGCTAGTGAGCCATTTATTATAAGCTAGGATGCTTATGTTTTGATTAGTCTGGAGACCCTAGATGTTAAATGTTAGTGCACCTATTTTTGTATATGTCTCATACTTAATATAAATACATCCTTGTGCATAGACCGACCATGATAAAAGAGATGGGGGATTAAAATCCACTAGTTAGGGAAAGGGAGGGCCAAAATTTAAGGAAAAGGGATAAGCTAGGGATCTTAAGCCAAAAAGGAATATTATATTAATATTTCTTAAAACATAAAGTATGGATAATTATTTTATCCTAATTTCTAAAGTTGGGGACAAGTGGGCCAAAGTAGCTCCCAACATGACAAGTGTCAAGTTGGGGACATGCATACATATTGTTGGGACTTATTTCATTTCCTATCATATTTTTAATCATCTTTTCCATCATCTTTTCCATCATTCAGACCATTCATTCCTTCCATCATTCATCCATGATGCCATGACCATTTTCACTCACGTAATCAGTTATCCTCCATACTTTCTGTCACTATACCTGAGCTTGTATATATGGCCATATTTGTTTGTGTAGATGGTTAGATTGGTAGTTGGACTAAAGAAGCGATTTGTCAAGCCCTTGGGATAATGAAGAGGTGGGTTTTCATGCCTGTGGGATACTGAAGAGGTGGGTTGTCAGGCCCATGAGAAATTTCTCTCTAGGTGAGAGAATTGTTGGGAATTGATTTCCTGAAGGTTCCAAGATGCAGCTACAAGTCTCTGAGACTTCCTTTCCGGCCTATTGTTGAATCCCTAGAAAGGAAGTGGGGCAGCCAAATGACCTTTGAGCAGAGAAGGGGCACACTTCTTGGGGTGGGACATGCATGTGGGGAATGAGAGATTGTAGGTTGTTAGTTTGAGTAGGTACCTATGACAGAGTCTTTCTTGTTTTCCATGAGTCATTATCCTGTTTAGGAACCCTTTACTTGGGTGGATTTTAGTCCCAGCTTAGGGGTGAATCACTTTTAAGAGTGATGAATAGTGTTGTCTAAGGCTGGGAGGTTCATGGAAGTTCTGCACGCAGTTGGTGATATTCTTACCAAGATAAGTGTCAATTGTGCGATAAATTTACATGCTGCATTATTATTTCCATGTTTATTTTTATGGGTATTGTTTTATATGTTGCATGTATATGTTTATTTTTATTTCAGTGTGAATCTTTGTATTTACAGATGTATTAGTATGTTTATGTTTTATATATAATGCTTATGCAAGAGTTCTGTGTGTATATTTTTTAATTGCATGCAGTTCGAAAAATGTTTGTGGCATAGCTCAGTTAGATGTTGGGTATGTTACAATATGCTCCGCGGGGAGAATAAAAGAGTTCTCTAGTGTAGCATGGCCCAACCTAGGTGGTCGAGGACATTACAAAATCGTATCAGAGCTAAGTAACACATCTAATTAGTGGAATTTCTCGTCCTGGGGATGGCCGAGGATGTTACAATATGGTATCAGAGCTTCAGTTTTCAACACTGAGCCTAGACGGGCTGAGAAATTTGAGTTGAAGCGAAATGTCATAGAGGATTTATTTTGAAGTGGCCAAATTTTGAGTTGTCGAGCATCCATGGTAAAAAGTAACAACAATTGTGCGGAATTGGAAAAAAAGCCCCAATTTCTGTTGTTAAATTCGTGAGAAAATTGAGAAATTTGTCCAAGTGGTGAGATATTATTGGTTTGATATTTGTTATAACAAATTTGGACCTGGAATTGGTCGAATTTGAAGTTATAGTGAAGCCATGACAGTTGGAGCGAGTTTTATAATTAAAATTCTCAATTCCTGAATTGACTTTGGGAAAAATCCGTTCTAGAAATGTCAACCCACAATGATTTTCTTTTGTAGAGGTTGAATTGGTTTTATCGGGGTGAAATTGAACAAATTTCATGGTTGTAGAATGTCGATGGTAAATTGGGGAAAAAGTTAAGCAAAAGCCCCAATTTTTGCAGTGGATTTCACGAGGAAGTGACGTGCATAAAAATGAATGTGCGCAAGTGGGCACACTAAAAATGCATGATGTGTAATGAAAATCTTGTGATAGGTAAAATTCGACACTGTGCGACAAGATATTGGCGTGTTGGTGCACGCACTAAATTTTGGTGCCACGTGGAAAAATGTTAGTGTGCGGGTGTGCACATTAAATTTGGTGTCGCGCAGAAAAGTGTTGGTGCATGGTTGCGCGCACTAAATTTTGGCATTGCATGGAAATTTTTTGTTGTGTGGTGAACATACACATAAAATGGTGTGCACAATATGCACACACATACAATGGCATGTGTGGTGTGCGCGGTTGTGGCAGAGCGCAGAGGAGTTTGGTTGGTGCCCGTGCGATATGAGTATATCTTGTCACACGATAGCTTAGTTAATCGTGTGTGCAAAGTATTGGTGCATGGCGGGGGCATACTAAAATCTAGCATGGATTAGCGTGTAGAGTGAAATGTGCGCAGAATATCAGTGTGTGGTACCAAAACTGTGAGCGGTGGATATTGGCGCGCAACATAAAAGTAGTGCGCACAAGTTATTGGCACGACAAAGAAGTGATCCACAATGTTTTTAAAGTGCGCAAAGCATGATTTACCTTGTTTTTTTGTTGCACATGGTAAAAATGGGTTACATGTTGAAATTTGTGCATGCGAAGTTGTTTGAAGGGTGAACAACGATAGTGGTGAGTTACTTCTTGGAGCAACTGCAAGCTAGGGTTTTAGATAGTTGCGACCATAGCAGAGGGAAACATGAGCACCAGAGGGGAGGGTAAGGGTACCCCCTCATATAGACAGGTATTGGTAGATAGAGGGAAAGGGCCAAGGGGTATTGTTTTCAAGGCACCAGTGACAGGCACCTCAGGATCTGACCCTAGAATAGGTCAGGAAAGGAACAAGGGAAAGAGTTAATGCATGGAAGAGGAAGCCAAAGAAACTCAGAACACGACGCAAGAAACAACAAAGACCAACCAAGAAGAAAGGCACAACCTATGCAAAACCAAATCAGCATTGATACCCAAGGTGATACTAAAGGATCCACAGACGCAACTCTATAGGGATCAGATGAAGGCACATGCGCTAATTTGAAAATTTATGGGCTTGTGGCCCATCGAGAGAGCGTTGCGCAAATGGATCAAATATCACTGGAATCCAAATGGGGAAGTGGAGCTCCATCTGAGCTTGAAAGGTTTCTTCACAGTAGTCTTCATAAACCTGGAGGACATAGATAGATTATTTAAAGGAGGTCCATACTTCCATGCATCAACAGGAATGTACATGTAGCCATGAAAGGAGAATTTCTCCCCAGAAAAAGAGACCTTCAAAAAGGTATTGGTTTGGTTGAGACTCTATTCCCTACCCTTATATTACTAGTTACCGTCTGCATTTGAAGAAATAGGGAATAAACTGGGGAAATATATAAAGACCGTAGAAGCCACCCTGAAGGGGAGATACACATCTTATGCAAGAATATGTATAGAGATGGATGTGTTGGGAGCACTCCCAGAAGCCATAAGCCTCAAATTCAAGGATGAAGAATGGATCCAAAACATAGATTATGAATAGATCCCCTTCCAATGTAGAAGGTTCCATGAACATGGTCATTTGATCATGGAATGCCCACTTAATAAAAAACAGGAAATGGAAAACCCCAAACCACAGCAGGATGAGGATGGGTTTGTTAAACCAAACCTCAGAAGTAGAACCAACAAAAAGAAAAGCAAAACCCAAGTAGGAAATAACCCATAGGTATGGATTACCCCAGAAGGAAGGGATAAAACCAATCAAGGGGAATAAGCAAATAAGGATACGACAAAAGTTCAGGAAGTCAAAAAACAAACACCAAACAAGCCCATTGACTGACTAAATAACTAGAAGGAAGATGGAAGCTGTGCAACTCTGATGGAGGAAGAAATCAGAGACAACAAAACCCCCATGCAAGACGTATAAGGAGAGGCAGAAATGACACCAAGAGAAGTAGTCACGGAAGACCCAAAACTCAGAGACTTGGTGGAAAGGGAAGGGATAGATCTCATGAACATAATGGAGCAATGGAAAAGATAGGGGGTGGACAATGTACCAATAGAGAAACTTGATCGCATCCAATACTTGTTCCTCCTAAGGGAGGAAGCCAAAACTATAGGCCTAAAGTGTACACAAAGGGAGATTGGACACCTAGGAGTCAAATATGGTGAGGTACAACCATAGCTCTCACCGAAGCAGACGCAAAGAAAAAAAGGAAAGAAATCCAATAGTGTATCCCTACAGGAGCTTGGAGAGCTACTAATAAACTCACGTAAGATAAAAAAAAATCTTCCCCAACTCCCCCCTGCAAGTTTAAATGAAGGTTATAACTTGGAATATAAGAGGCCTAAACATCCCAAGAAAGCAACGAATCCTCAGAAGTAGACTAAAATAGGAACAACCGGATCTCTTCTTTATTAAAGAGACCAAGTGTAATACAGACAGAATGGAAACAATCAATCAACAACAATGGCGCAAGTAAAAGATGGTAGTTATTGGAAACCACCAAATGGTTGGAGGTATCCTCACCCTATGGAACCCACAAGTACTAAGCCTAATAGCATTCGAAGCGACAAGGCATACCCTTACGGTCCACATGCAACTCATTGGGAACACTGAGGTGATTTTATGCACTAATGTGTATGGACCCCATGTGTCAGAGGATAGGAGAGGAATGATAAGACACCTATATAATATTAAAAAATGAGCCAACAACCTCCGTTGGATCCTAGCCAGGGATTTCAACATCATCACGTCACTTGCAGGGAAAAAAGGAGGTACAAGAAGATTGGATAGAGATGCAGAGGAATTCTCAAAATTTATAGACACAGCGAAGATGGTAGATTTGAAAACCAATAATGACCATTTCACCTAAAACAATAAGTGAATGGGCCAACATCAGGTAGAAACAAGACTTGACAGATTCCTAGTATGTCTAGAAGAGCCCACAACAAAATCTTGAAGATAAGGGACCAGGATAGCATAGAAAGAGAATCCCATAAGAACATCAAAACAAATATGGTAAACCACTTCCACGGGATATCCCAGGAACCCAACCAAGATAGAACATAAGAAATACAAAAGGTAATCCAACATATCCCTCGCCTAGTAACAGACAAACAAAACTACAACCTGAATAATCCCATTGTGGAGAAGGAAATAGATCAATCACTCCAGGAAATGCCCAATGGAAAATCCCCAGGACCAAATGGTTTCACAGTTGAGTTCTTCAAATCATGTTGGGAAGTTGTCAAACATGACGTTTACAGGGTAGTGGAAGACTTGAGAAGGTCAGCCTTCATTTTGAAAGCACTAAATACTACAATGATTACACTCATCCCCAAGGGAAATGAAGCCAAAACCCCTGATCATTACATACCTATAGCATAGTGCAATGTGGTGTATAAGATAATTTCCAAGGTCATAGAAAATAGACTGAAACCACTAATACCCACATTGGTTTCACAAGAGAAGGCAAGTTTCATGGAAGGTAGGCAAATAAGGGACAATATTTCCAAATGTGAGTTTGGAAAAACTTCACTTATCTACTTGGGGCATATTGTTGGTGGAGGTGAATTAAAAATTGATCCCTCCAAGGTCAAAGTCATATTGGAATGGCCCAAGCTCAACAATGTGATAGAGGTAAGAATTTTTTTGGGAGAAGCCCAATATTGGAGAAAGTTTATTGCAACTTTTCCTCTATTGTAGCTCCATTACATGCAGTGACAAGTGTCAAGCAAGTTTTTCAATGGGGAGGCAAGCAACAAAAGGCTTTTGATACTTTGAAGGAGAGAATCAGTTCAATGCCAGTTCCTGCACTTCCGAATTTGAGGCAACGTTTTGAAATCCAAACTGATGCAAGCAATTATGCAATGGGAGCAGTCTTGTTACAACATGGTAAGCCCATTTGTTTTCATTCTGAAACTTTTAATGGTGCCATGATTAATTATCCTACTTATGATAAGGAGTTGTATGCATTGGTGAAAAGTTTGAAAAAATGGAAACATTATTTGTTGGGGAAATAAACCATTGTCCACACAAATCATCAACCACTGCAATACTTACAATCACAAACAAAGCTACAACAAGCAAGGCACTTCAGATGGATGGGTTTTCTACAACAATTCCACTTGTTCATAAGGTATAAGAAGGGCATTTATAACAAAGTTGTCAATATGCTTTCAAGGCCTATTATTAGTGCTTCAGTTATTCTTAAGCATAGTCCTATCATGCATGAGAGTTGTGTTGATCAATATGCTTTAGATGCTGATTTTAAAGAAGTATATGTGACTTTGTGTCATTCTAACCATGTTCAGGAATTGGATTACCATGTGCATGATAATATTTTGTATCATCTTGGCAAGCTATCTATTCCACAGGGTGAAAGAATCAACATAATAAGAGAAGCCCATTCTTCTCTTATTGCTGGTCACTTTGGTGTAGGCAAGACGGTGGCTAATTTGCAAAGGTACTGCTATTGGCCTAAAATGAATGAAAGTGTTTCAAGATATG
>ML780072.1:728242-749445 GCA_009831015.1 Picea engelmannii
CTTGGTATGGCATGAGTTTGATGCATGAACAGGTCCAAGGATCATTATATGGTAGCACAATGTTCATCTTGCAGAAAATATAGGGGAGACATACCCATAGGGGGATTCATTCTTCTTCCCATGATTCTAGGAGGAGATATTTAGCAGATGCATACCTAGAAAAGAGCCCTATACTTGAAGAAAGAGCACAGGAGCATAATTTCAGGGAGAGAAATGGTCACAGGGGGAGTATGTTCGATGTATCTTCAACATTACATCAGAGTGATATCCTTGTTAAAAAGGGGAGATATTATTCATAGGAAGATCAAAGGCATTCAGATAGGGGGAGCAGCCCCAAGATGAGAATGACCCTTTTCCATTGATGTCAAAGGGGGAGAGTTAATCACAATTATGTGATTTATTTTTATTGATGGGTAGAGATAGTCACATTCACTATTGATGTAGAGCATGCCTTATCTACATGTTGACCTCAATAATTGGTAATTGGTGTTGACATCAATGTTGGTATTTCCATCAATGCCAAAGGGGGAGATTGTTGGATCATGTTGTCATTGATGCCAATGGTTTGATTGATTGATGTCAAGTGATTGATTGATGTCAAAGGATTGATTGATTAATGATTGATGTAATATAATATGTATTGTCCTTGATGAGAATACATAGATGAAGATGAATCAATGAGTTTTCATTGATACATGATGAAGATGGATCGATGTGGTTTTATTGGTATATGATGAATTGTTGGAAAAATGTATAGATGACTCATTATTTTATTATCATGATTGATAAGGTGAAAAAATGGATGAACTCCAAAGTGGTCCCCTTATGATGAAATCCCTCACGGGAAGACGCTTTGCGGATTGATTTCTCCTAGAAGAATGGTTGGAGGACCCTTTCTTTCATTATTTTCTTATCATGATTGATAATGTGCACAAATGCATGAACTCCAAAGTGGTCCCCTTATGGTGAAATCCCTCATGGGAAGATGCCTTACGGATTGAGTTATCCTAGAAGAATGGTTGGAGGACCCATGCTTGTATGTGGAATAATGAGATGAAAATCAAGGAAATTGTTGGTGAAACTATCCTAGATGGATAGTGCTTGTCATGCAATTTTTGGTGGTATGTAGAATGTCACATAACTCCTCATGGTTTGAGAGTTATGACCTTACAAAGATGAAGGAACCCCACATGAAGGCTTGAAGCCCCCAAGGCCAAAGAAGTCAAAGTGACCTAAAAGAAGAAATCATTATTTAAATGATAAAGTAAAGTGGCAAAGTCAAGGTGGATTATTTAAATAATAAAGAGAAGTGACAAAATCAAGAAATGATAAAGTAAGGTGACAATGTCAAGGTGGATTATTTAAATAATAAAGAGAAGTGAAAAAAATCAAGAAATGATAAAGTAAGATGAGAAGATCAAGAATGAATATTTAAATGATAAAATATTGGAGAAGTTTCTATTTATGGAACATGGTTAACCCTAAAATAAGGAAAATAGGTTAAGTGACCTAGAAATGGGTTAAGTGACCTAAAAATGGTTAAGTTACCTAGAGGATGAAAGTATAAATAAGATAGCAATGGTCTCTTGTAGATCATTCTTTTTGTGGATCAATGGAGAGCTTCTTGTGAGAATATCTTTTGAAGTATTGATGGAGAGCTTCTTGAGCATTTTTGGTGTGGAAAACTTGAGCATATTGAAGATATATAGGTGATTGATCTAACCAAATATATTCAAGCCTAATTTCAGAAGGAAGGTGAAGAAAAGAGGGCCGGAATTGAAGGGAGGATAAATTCTTTTGATGATGCTTTCTAAGGTATGTTATTTACAGGTCATCTCACCATTTTCACTATAACTTGTTTTCTATAATGATTCAGACCATAAAATTTATATTCCATTGAGAAAACATACCCAAGTATATGTGGTAAAACATTCATCTTGTGGGTCATTGTATTTTGGGAGTTACACTCCATGGAAAATAGGGTTTGTGGCTAGTCCTGAAACTAGTCAAAAACAGGTGTTTCAGGTAAAAACGTCAAAACTTCTTCATAAAAGATCCAAATTTAGTGAGACCAAATGTGTTGGTTAGGGTACAATATGTAGTATGGTGTGTAATATTTTTAGATCAATTCAACAAATATTTTGTGTGGGGCACACTCTATAAGGTCACTCTCTAGAATAAGCCATAATTCTGCAAGGTATGCCATTTTTTCTATAACTCCTTTTCCGAGAGGTTACAAGTAGTGCCCCCTGGAGGAATTATATAAAACACACTGAAGAACACTATATATAAGTTTCATATCTTTATTCATTACAGGTACAAAGTTATGATTATTTCAAGTTGGGGTTGTTGACTAATCCAAAACTAGTCATGGTTGAGACAAGCAATTGATGAGTTGGCACATACATGAGGTGTATAGTTGATGATGTTGGTACATATTGATGAGTCGTTGTTGATGATTAGTTGACACATTATTGGTATATACTTGATACATGGTTGGATGCACTTGTTTCTGGTATAGGTTGATTACAGGTTGTTTAGCATAGGTTAGTGCATGGTTGATGCACTTGTTTATGTTGACAGATTGATATCTATTGAGGATTGTTGCCTCATCTCAGTTGGTGTTGAGAATGTAAGCTAATTATTGCATATAGAGTTGGTGTTCTTGTCGATTTGTACTCTATTCAGTTGTTGCCGAAAAACCCCCGGATTGAAGTCCATATTAAAAAGAAAAATTGTACATACATCTTGTGTTCTTTGTGTTCCTTGTGGAGATTATTTGTTGATGATATGTTGCTGATATCTATTGTTGATATGTACTCACATATAAATGATTATAAATTACATAAATGAAAAATTAGCAAATGTTGAATGTTAACTAAGGAGTTTTTTTGTAAGAGAGAAGTTTTGGGAAAAAGATCCCCACACTCATTCACCCCACCCCCTAAGTGTGGTAGGTGTGTCCAACAAGAGAAATGGTACAGAGCCGCAACTTCCAGACAAGAGGATCACAACTCATAGATCAGGATCTCATAATTCTAGAGGATTTTCAACTGCGAGGATGCAACTCCAATCAGGTAATACGTTGGCTGCAACTACAAGTAGGTGAACGCAACTGGAAACTGCCACCAGGGGGATCCCTCAAGATAAATTTCGATGGGGCATCAAAAGGTTACCTAGGATGGATAGGTACATGGGGAGTAATTAGGGACAGTCAAGGAAGAACAATCCGGTTGTACACTAGGAGTCTGGGGAACTCAACCAACAACACTGCAGAATTTGGAGCCCTAGAGACTAGACTTGAGATACTACACCGGGAAGGAATGACCAATGTAATAGTGGAAGGAGACTCAACGCTAGTCATCAACACAGTAAGGAAACTCCAAAACGACACCAAAGTGGGAAAAATTCAGAGACACTAGCGCTTGGTGTACTACCTGCAAAAAATTCATGAGCATTTGCAGATGGGAATCACAGTTGAGTTGCGCTGGGTCCGAAGGTCAGCCAATGGACTAGCGGATAGAATTACCAATGAAGGGGTCGACAAGGAAGGATCAGAACTGGATTCCACATGGAGTAACATCCAAAATGGCCAGTTTTGGATAGACTGCACCCATCTAGTAGCAAAGGACTATGATGACAGTCAAAGTATGAATGGCCACATTGAGGCTGGAGGCACATAATTAATTGAAGGGCATGTAGAATCCAAGAAGAATATGATAGGCCACCTTCTGAACATGATTTAAAATGAATATCACAGTCACACCACAAGAGGTGGTACGACACCATGATCCAGTCAATAGAATGAAGTACAGGGATAGATACAAACCAATGAGCAGTAATTTCAGAGACCAGGAAGGGGAGAATAGAAGAGGAGGAAAAATTCAAGACCGAAGCCACTGTATTCAAACATATATGGTAAGAAGGAATAATACCCATAGTAAGAGCAGGGGGAGCAGGGGGTGCAGGGGTGGAACTTCCAACAAGCATCCAAAAGATCACTAAGATGGAACAGGTGGCCAGAGAGGCCAAAAGAACCTTTCTTGAGTAGGTTGATACAAAGGGTAAAGAGGTCATCGAGATATGGGAGTGGTAAGTCAACACCAAGTGCCAGGGAAAATCTTGGGCAGAACACATCCAAGAAGAAGATGGGATAAGGGACCCAGGGGCCACACAGCCCATGAAAACCCTCTACCACAAAATGGTGGAGGAAGCCTGGCGTAAAAAAATGTTGATAAGTAAGTTGAGAGAGGAAAAGAATGAGACAAACAAGGGGGGGAACCATGGCCACAAGAAGGAGCTCACATAAATTTTGAGTCACCTCATAAACTTGGAGGCCAGCGCAAGCAGAATAGCAGAGGACCAAAGGAACTAGAGCGAAAAAATGGAACACCTGGTTGGACAATTCCAAATCTACCTTTTCTATGTCCACCACATGGACATCACTCCAACAGATCGGTGTGGAATACCATCATGCATCAGGAATACGCACACAGTGGACCAGAAAAAGGAGAATGAGGAAAAAGAGGAAGGAGATGAAAGAAATCTAATCCTCCTGGACTAGTGTAGCCTCAACCCATGGTCATATTGGTTATCAGTGTATGAAAAACCCATGTTATACATTCTTGGTTTTATGTATATCTTATTGTACAGTGTTTTAGATTTCAAACGGGTTTTCGGAGACTGGGTTGGTTTCCCAGGGTGCCCCCCCCCCCCCTGCTTATGTAGATAGAGCAACTTTGGGATCCCTGATCTAGTTTCCGTTTTGGAAGATCAGGGGATACCCCTTCGTCCCTTTTTGTAACATATTTTTTTTAGTAATATAGAATCTAAACTCACTTACAAAAAAAAAAAAGGGTGAACAACGACAGAAAACCAACGATTTTCTGTGATGTTTTATATCATTTGAACGTCATCTTTTTACATCGCGTTTTTTAGGTCCTTAAGAGTGTTTTTAGCAACTCAAAAACCACAAGACAGAGGTGTACCGAAGGTGCACTCTATCTTTGAAGCTCAAATAAAAGAGCTGAGAGATATTTTTCTAATAGTGTAAATCGTTCGTCAAATGGAGATTTTATGAGAAAGTTACAGCATAAATAGTGAAGGGTAAATTTTCAGACCCATCTAACTTCAAAGAGCCATAACTTTCTGCTCTAGAATCAGATTGAGGCATAGAAGAAGTCAATGCAAATATGTTGAACCATAGAAGATAGTCCCCGAGCTGAATTAAATTTCTGGGCATGTTAAATATTTTTAATATGGAAAATAAGGTACCTGTAGCATACGAGTTACAATATGGTATTTTGTCCTAGAACTTCAGTAGGTTGTAACTAGCAACCCAGAGCCAAGAAAAAGGTGAAACTTGGTCAGAGTGCCTAGAAAATGTATATGAGGAAACCCAATTGAGCTGCTACTAAAATTCCAAAGGAGGAGGTGCAAAAATGCATATTACAGTGCAGAGTAGCACCAAGTTGAAAAATGAACAGAAAAATTAATGGGAAAATTTCAAATAGCCATAACTTTCTGGTCAAGACTCAGAATTGAGCATGGGAGAAGGTGTTGAAAGGTCTTGGACACTGGAATATAAATATACACCCAAAAAATTTATTTGGGAATTCATTTTTCCAGGAAATCAAAAGAATGGTTCTGATATATTATTGAACCAGAATGGTTCATATATTTTCATGAGAATTGTTGAGTCAGTTAACCTGACAAAGTTTTGTTGGTTGCACATTTTTTTTTGCAGAGTTAAAAACTTTTAAGTTCTTAATAGGTGAGAAGGTTGAGTTTAGTTAAAATTATGTAGAGGTACTCAAGGAAAGAGTGCTATGATAAAATATTTCATAATATGATCAAAATCTAAGACTACAAAAGGTTAAGGTATGAATCTTGGTGTAGCCATAAAGTATTTGGAAGCCACTACAGGAAGTCCTCTCATGTTGGTCAAGTATTCAATGGAATTTGGGCAGAGGAGTAGATCATGTAGTGAATGAATTAGTGAACACTCCAAGGAAACCGATATATAGATTAAGCAATACATTGGAGTTAGATCTATTATAAAAGGAATTGACTATCAGAATGATAGTAATCAGATAAAGAAAGAGGCTTAAGCATATATGGATAAGAAGTGCATCATATCCAGGGATTAACTATGCAATTATAGAGTAATACTTCCCCTGTGGTTATCAGAGTGCATAGTGGAAGCATGGTATGAAGGGCATCAATATGGCATGATAGAAGTGGATTGTGTAAGGTAGGTTGAAATCAGATTGGTCAAGATAGGGGAAAGTGATAAGCAACAAGAAAATCCAATTGCTAATATGATCAGATAAGGAAAGGTTAAATCAAGTACCTCAAAAAGGAAGTTGGTGTTAACTGTCCAAGGTTACTCAAAAAACATGACTAGAAATATAATTGAGTCATATAGGAGTTGGATCAAAGAGATCAAAATAATAGTGGAATGCTGAAAATTAATATCAACATAATATGTAGTTGCAATTCCATGAACATCCTAGAATAATGGAAGAAGAATTCATGGGGTAGATATCAAGAAAATGGGAATGCATGAAAAACACTCCAAGAGGGAAAACAAGAATACTAGTAGAGATTATTGATGCATTCCAAGGCTGTTGAAGATATTTCCACAATAGCATGGAGATGTCAAAGCCAAGAAAGACTTAAAAGTGAAATGAATCTTTGTAGAGAGTCGGTAAAGAGCCATGAAGAAGAAAATGGTTCTATGCATGGTTTTGAATGTAAAAGAGATGGTGCCTGAGAACAATCCATATCAAGTGGCATAGAGCCATGAGTAACATTTCTAGGGGGTGGAAGTATCACTTGAAATTATGTTGGTAAATTAAAAGCAACATTAAGTGTTTTTAATTAATTCTCTGGAGCTAGATAAGGAGGCATATGTACATCCCTACAATATGATAAGAGATTGGCTATGCAAGCCAAGTTTGAGGCTAGTTGGCAAGGAGTGGAGAAGAATGCAAGAAAACTTCAATACTAAATTATTCAGTCAAGGAAGAGCTAGAATAGTGCATTCCGAAAAATAAATGGATGTTGAAGATCCATAGTCTATAAGACAACATGATTGAAATTATAATTCATCCAAGTATGAGTTAGGATAGATAGATCCAAGAAATAAATAAAAGCCGAAGTTTAATATCAGTTTAGTATTTGGATGGAAAATAAAATGTAACCAAGAGTTATTTGGATAGCATGTGCTCAAATCATAATTAATCATGCACAATGGTTACAGTGAAGAGCACTTGAAGATTCAGGAATCTAGGAGAATGGAAGACTTCTGGGATAAACAAGGAAACATGATTTAGGGAAAAAGAAGTTGTTGCAATTTCTGTAGCAGGAAGTATTTTATGGCTTGTTGGTACAGCCATAAAGTGAGAATGCTTGCATGTTTGCAAGTGTTTTTGATAATGTTTCTTCACATGGAAGGAAGCAACAGGAATTTGGAATGTGGAATTATAAGGATGATAAAGAAGCATGAGAACTTCTATTGTCATCAGCTAATCAGGTAGCATTAAATTCGTTTAATGGAAGCCATGCAGGTAAGTATCTCTCTTTTGTAAATTATGTTGTATAATTTCCAAAGGGAAATCTAGGTAAGAATTATGTTGTATCATATTCTTTAAGTGCATTAATAGGATTAGGTTACCAGTAAGTGTGGTAAAGGCTAGAGGCCTGTTATAGTTATCAAATATTTTTATCTTTTGAATGCACACACTGACATAGTAGCAAGTCATGTTAATTTGGTTATGAGTCAATAACCAAATAAAATAAAAGATACTAACTTGTTATAGGAATGATGCTAAGAAAGCTAGTCATGTATGAGATCAGGACATGGTTGGATATGGCAAGGTATGGTTATAGAAAGGTTATGTGCCACACAAATACCCAATGAGCTTCCTACCTTTAAATAAAACTTGTGTTAGCACATAATCATGTAGGGGGTGTTCTCCCGAAAGAAGTGTCCCCTTGGGTAAAGAAAGAGATTCGGAAAACCCATTTTTCCAAAGTTTGGAGGGTGGGCGCGTCATTTTAATGAGCAGGCAATTTCATACGGCCAAGATCTACCTGCCCAGATCTGCGGCTGAGGTTTTATTCTGGAGCCCCCTTGCCATTATGCCTTTAATGGGGGGGGTTCGGAATTGGTTGCACATCTCTCAAATGATCGAGATTGAGGCACCCAGATCAACGACACTCAAGCTATTCTGGACCCCCTCCACCATTCTACCTTTAACGAGGGGGGTCCAGAATTGGTGTGGTATTGGCATGGGGCCCCCTTCCTGTCATGTCACCCTCTCTACCACTTCCTCCCCTGCCATATGTTCTCCACTTAACCGTGTGACGGGGCCCATCCCCTTTGGCCCCTCTTCATCCTTCGGCATCTGTCCCACCCCCTTCCACGTCAGCATCCCATAAATAATGTGTCCCCCGTTACCGTTATATCCCATCACCTTCCCCCCTTCTTCTTGCCATGTTTCTCACCCCTGTCGTTTCTGTGATCACTCCCCTTCCCCTTTCCATGCCAAGCATGCCATATCCTCCATGACCTATCCATTAGACCGTTTATATGATCCAGGTGGCACCATGAGAAGACCTCCATGTCCCAGAGGGAAGAGTTGACCCAGATTGTTCCTGATCCCAAGACAACAGTTATTAAAGTTGTTGGAGGTGGTTAGACATCGTCTCCGCCAAAAATGGAATGTCGAGCAAAGGATTAAAAGTAGGTCGATTCATCTACAGGATAGTCAGGAGTCTGATTGTGTCTTTCATAAGTGCACGATTGTCCAGAGTCTACATGCATAGACTGCTAGAAGACATGTAGACACAATGTTTTTAATGCAGTGTCTCATTTTCGCTATTGTTGTTTTAGTTTGAGTATATGTAGGCGTTTTCGTGATTTTGTAATCTATCGATGGTTGAGCTAGGCTCCTGATTGTAAAGTTTTAACGAAGCACTGGTTTCTCTGGTTATGTATTAGCACTTGAGACTTCTTGCCTTATGAATGTCATCTTCTTTCCATCTCTTTGTTTACACTGTATTAGAACAGCTTGGATTTGGAGGATCCAGTCGAGTTGCACTGTTATAGGATGATGTAGGTTGGATCACTGTAATAGTTTTATTGTCTCTAATCAGTTCTTGTATTTCTCAATGCTGAATGATTTGGAATTGGAGGATCCAGTCAAGTCACCCTTCAGTTCCTTGAAACTCAGAACCAAGAGGATATTGTATTCTGATCTTTTCTTCCTCAAGCTGTTGAAAGGCCTAATGCCTGAGGCAGTCTTGCTCACTTCTCTCACCAAGTCTTCCACCTGTTCATTTTACAATCAACTCACTGACGAAAGTTAGATCAAGACCTCCTTTGTTCTTTACATACCAGGCCTGGTCCCTGAGTTAGAGTGATACCTTCTTGGGTCTCTACCCATTTGATCACCCATTAAATTTATTCGTGACATAAACTAATGGGCATTGGGCTCTGCTCCTGTCGCAATCCAGGAGTGTCTTCTAGTGCTAACATTTTTGGCACCGTTGTTGGGGATGAAGTTGAATATTTTCCCCATGATTGAACGACAACGATTAACCGATTTTGAAGGTGCATCAGATATCAAAACTATCAATATTGCTACCATGCACCTGGCGACTCCACTAACGCGACTCTGCTGGGTGACCCCACTGGTTCCAAGCCATAAGCGACTCCATTGTTCCAGCCGTGGCTTCTAGAGGCAAACACACAAGGTCTACTCCTCATCTATCGTTAGCGCCACCTGAAGGTGGTACTTCTACTGCTAAAACAGGTATTTCTGGTGATTTTCAATATTTTGTAGAAATTCCAATCCCTTCATTTCATCCTGTTTTATTACCGTCTGTCGGAGTTTCTCGTAGTCTAAATTTCGGGAGTGTTCTTGCTGGATTTTCTCCTCCTGGTCTCGAATTAGTAGGAGAAACTCTTGTCACTCCCCTCTCCCCTGAGGTGGTACCCTGGTTCAGACCCAATGACTCTGAACATTCTCCTACCCCGGGTTTTACTATCCCTCCTCCTGTTATTACTATTGTTGAGGAAAGGGAAATTTATATGCCTTTGAGCCCATAAGCCTGTTCTCTAGATTTGTTGCAGTTCCCCTCCCATTCTGTAAGCTCATCTCTTGTCTTTCCACTTCAAACCTCATCTCCTCCTAGTTCCCCCACATCTGTTGTTCCTATGGCTGGTGCTAATCCCCCTCTAAATAGAATGGACACCATAGTAGCTGCCAGATATGCTCCCTTAATCCTACCTCAACCTGTGAATCCTCTCCCTGCTGGAGATTACTTGAAATATATGCCCAAGTTCACTGGGGAAGAGGACATAACTATAGAAGAGCACATTTTTTCTTTCTATAGTTATGCAGACAACCTGAACATTGAAAATGAAGATGTCTGGATGAGAGTCCTCATCCAGAGCCTGGACGACGAGGTGAGGAAGTGGTTTAGGATATTGGTCCCCAGATCTATTGTTGGGATTGAAGATCTAGATAGTGCTTTCCTGAGGCAGTGGGGAGATAAGAAGGATTTCATGTCTTACATGACATAATTCGGGTCTTTGAAGAAAATGGGAGGAGAGTCTGTCTCAGATTTCTCCAAAAGATTCAATAAGATGTATAATAAGATCCCTGCTAAGATAAAGCCCACAGAGGCCTCTGCCAAAATTTCTTATGCTAGTGCATTCGACCCTAACTTTTATCTTCTGTTGAGAGAAAGAAGAGCTACTTCCCTAGCTCAAATGCAAGATGCGGCCATAGATGTGGAATCTAATGTATTGGAAGTTGACAGACTGAGGAATAAGACTAATGCAGACAGGATAAAAGGAAGAACCGAAGCCTTAACTTATGGAACCTCTGTGCCTCACCCTCAAGTGGATGAATGGACCAAGATAGTGAAGTCTCTGTCTGCAGAGATGGAGAAAATGAAGGTGGAGGGGAAGCAAGCATACAAAAATCCTCAAAATGTCGAAAACAAAGGAAGCTTCAGGAGGCCAAATAGTACTGCTCCCTTAACTATGCAGAGAGACCAGAGAGGAAGAGATAGAGATGACCAAAAAATTTAGGCCCCTCTTCAAAATAATTTTGTGGCTGATGAAGAAGAAGGGGAAAGAAACGAGCTTGATCCCAAAATCCACTGCTTCGAAGAAATTCCTCCTTTTCCTCATCTCACTCAAGCAGCATATGAGGAATCTCTCATGGACAATCAACTAAATGAACTTAGCAAGGGAGACAAGGCTAGCAGCAGCCAAAGAAGGTACAACCTGAGGTCCAAGAAAAATCTAGGAGCACCTGATGTTCCTGCACATCTCCCTAGAATAGAGAAACCTGTTAATGAATAAGTAGACAACAATGAAGGTAAGAAGGCCCAAGCCCTCTCTCCAATGGTCCAGAGTCATGTTCCTGAAGTAAGAGAAATCCTAAAGCTTACATCTTCTTTTAACTTTGAGCATGAAATTCAGAAAATTAGAATCCCCGTGCCCCTCTCCGAACTGATCAAACATGAAGTGTTCAAAAAATTCCTCTTCAAGCTATTACAGTCTGAAGCCTCATGCCTTCCCACAAACTCCATCAATTTTCAAGATGAAAAGTCTGCAGTCATTCTAGGTCCTATGGTAGAAGATAAGAATGATTCATCCACTCCCTTCTACACATCCTTGAACATACATGACAAGGTACTGCATAATTGTTTGATGGATTCAGGGGCTTCCCACAACCTCATGCCCAAAACTGTCATGGAATAATTAGGACTAGAAATCACCAGAGCCTATCATGACCTCTATTCCTTTGACTCCAGGGAATTTCAATGCCTAGGAGTCATCAAATACCTGGTCGTAACCTTGTTTCAATTGCCCATGAAAAGTGTGGTCATGGACATTGTAGTGGTCGATGTCCCCCCCAAGTTTCGTATGTTGTTATCAAGATTTTCGATAAAAAGACTGGGGGGAACTCTGCAGATGGACCTAACCTATGCTACTATTCCTGTGTTCAGAGGAGAACATAGGAGACTATACAAAGAAGCCCAGTTGGCCTATATAATCAGTGATGAAGCCAATCCTACCAACCATCCTATCTTTTCCCTTGATACTAATTTAGGTTCTAGTCTGTTGCAACTCACTAATGCCCCCGAGCCTCTTCTAAAACTCAGAAAGCAACCCACCACTTCTTGTGAATTTTCTTCCCCCATCACCTTCGTCTGGAAAATGTTTTTTGATGGAGCCTCTTCCAGGGAAGGCGCTGGTGTCGGAGTATTTTTTGTGTCACCTTCTCAAGAAACCATATCCTTGTCATACAAGCTAGAATTTCAAACAACCAACAATGTGGCAGAATATGAAGCTCTTGTTCTAGGATTAAGAGCTGCAAAGGAAATGGGAATTCAGGAGGTAACAATGTTCGGGGATGCAGAATTGATAGTCCAGCAGATCAGAAGTGTTTATCATGCCAAGCATCCTCGACTCAGGAGTTACAGAAATGAGGTATGGGACCTAATCGACAGTTTCTTCTCAGCATTTAACATTTCTTTCGTCCCAAGAGAGAAGAACACAGTGGAAGATTCCTTGGCTACATCAGCAAGCAATTTCAAAGTTCCCTTGCCACCCCAGTTCAGATACGATGTAGAAGTAAAATACAGGCCCTCCATACCTGACAATGTCAAACATTGGAAGGTGTTTGAGGATGATGTTGAGATCAAAATATTCTTGGAGACTGTCGAAGAATTTTTAGAGATGCATATTGACCAAGACTCTGATTCTAAATAAAATCTCAATGGTGGTAATTTTCCGAGTAAGATTGCAGAGCATGACATTGTGTAGCTTCCCATCAATCATATTCCAAGAGGACTAGTTCCTTTGGAAAGGATTTTTGATAGAAATGATGTGGCATTAAAAGGGAAAATCTCAGAGGATGATGTTGATACAACTCAGTGCAACATTGGCACCGAGAATGAACCCAAGTTTTTCAGATTGTCAAGGAGTCTAACAAAGGAACAGAGGGCTGAATACGCTAAACTATTGAGGGATTTTTCTGATGTTTTCACCTGGACCTATGAAGATCTCAAAACTTATGACACTTCTGTCATTGAGCATAAAATCTCGTTGAAAGGGGAGGCGAAGCCATTTAGGCAGAAGCTAAGACATATCAATCCTATGTTGCTTCCTATCATTGAGAGAGAAGTGAAGAAGATGCTACATGCCTAGATCATCGTGCCATTGAGATATTCAGAGTGGGTGGCCAACTTGGTCCCTGTAAGGAAGAAGGGTGGAGAAATTAGACTCTGTGTAGATTTTAGAAACCTGAACAGGAGATCACGAAAGGACAATTACCCCTTACCAAATATGGAACATATATTGCAGAGGGTAATAGGAGCATCCAGGATTTCCATGATTGATGGCCTCTCTAGCTACAATTAAATCTTTGTTCTGCCTGAGGACAGGTAAAAGACGACGTTTACTACTCCATGGGGCACATTCATGTATGCTAAAATGTCGATTGGGTTGATGAATGCAGGGGCAATGTTTCAATGTGACATGGACATAGCTTTCATTGGGGAAAACGATAAGTTTGTGGTCATCTATGTGGATGACATAACAGTCTTTTCCAAATCTGATAAAGAACATTGTGGTCATCTCAGGAAAGTTTTTCTGAAATGCAGGAGTTTTGGCCTTTCATTGAATCCCAAAAAATCTTTGTTCACCATGAAGGAGGGAAGGTTATTGGGCCACATAGTATCAACAGAAGGAGTCAAAATTGATCCTAGCATAGTTGAATCAATCCAAGCCTTGGAAATCCCAAGATCCAGGAAATAAGTCCAGTCTTTCCTTGGTAAGATTAATTTTCTAAGGAGGTTTGTTTCTAACTTTGCTGAGGTGGTAAAGCTTATAACAACCATGTTGAGAAAGAAAAATGAAGTGAGGTAGACCTATGAATCTCGAAATTCCTTTGAGAAGATAAATAAGACCTTGGCAGAAGCTCCTGTGCTTATCAGTCCCGATTACTCAAAGGATTTTCTTATTTTCTCCTTTGCCTCATCTGACATAGTGGCTGCTATTTTATTACAGACAAACGAGGTTGGGCTAGAGCAGCCTATTGCCTATTTTAGCAGAGCCCTAAGGGATTCTGAGGTCAGGTATGACATTATGGAGAAGCAGGCCTATGCCCTGGTAAAGGCTCTCAAATATTTTAGAACCTATGTCCTGTAGTCAAAGATCATTGCCTATGTCCCCTCGACCATTGTTAAGGACATTCTTATTCAACCTGATATAGATGGGAGGAGGATTAAGTGGATAGCCAAGATCCTTGAGTTTGACTTGGAAATAAGGCCTACCAAATTAATCAAAGGTCAAGGTTTAGCCAAGCTATTGGATGAAGTAAATAACAAATATTTGGGGGTAGGCTTCATCAATGAATGCTCAGGAAATCAACAGGATTAGCTGTCTGATGTAGACCCTCAAGCAAAACCCCCGTTGGCTCGATGTCCTTGGTATAAGGATGTCATATATTTTCTACAAGAGTTGTGGCCTCCAGATGGCCTGCCAAGAAACAAGGCAAGAGCTCTGAAGCTCAAAGTAGTCAGATACTGCCTTGTCGATCAAGTTTTATATTGGAAAGACCCCCTGGGGGTGCTTTTCAAATGTATGAATCCACAAGAGGCTGACAGGATCATGGTTGAATTTCACAGCAGCCTATGTGGAGGGCACCATTTCTGGAAGACCACAACCTACAAAATCCTCAGGGTTGGGTACTACTGGCCCACCTTATTTACTAACGTATGAAGAAAGGTCAGAGCCTACATCAAATGCAAAAGATTATCAGTAAAGAGACAACTTAAATCTCTGCCTTTAAAGCCTGTAGCTTTTTTGGGACCTTTCTAGCAATGGGGCCTATATTTTATTGGAGAAATCCACCCTGCTTCTAGTGGGCAGAACAGATGGATCCTAACTACCACAAATTTCTTTACTAAGTGGATAGAAGCTATTCTCACTAGGAGTGCTTCCCACAAGGTAATCATTGGATTCTTGGAAGACCTCATCACAAGATTCGGCTGCCCAAACAAAATTGTCATTGATAACGTAACCTCTTTCAAGGCTGAGCTGTTAGCCAAGTTCTGTGAGCAATTTGGGATCAAAGTGATTCACTCCACCCCATACTATCCCCAGGGAAATGGTTTAGCAAAGTCCTCCAACAAAATCCTGATAAGGATCATCAAAAGACTGTTGGAAGACAACAAAAAGGCCTGGGATTCAAAGTTGAAATTCTCTCTATGGGATGATCAAGTGACCATAAAGAGATCTATAGGCATCTCCCCTTTCCAATTGGCTTATGGAGTAGAATTTGTTTTCCCTTCTCAGCTAGCCATTCATGTAGCAAAGTTCTTCTAGGATTATCAAGAAGAGCCTGATGATATGATCAGAAGAATTCATCAACTAGTAGAGGTCCAACATGCCAGAGAGTAGGTAATGAACAGAATTCAGGACCATCAGCAGAAGATCAAGCAAGATTTTGACAAAAAGGCCAAGAAGGAAGAGTTTCAGATAAGAGACCTGGTGTTGAAATGGGATGCTCCTAAACAAGACAAGGGAAAACATGGAAAATTTGAAGCCCTATGGGTTGGGCCCTTCAAAATCTCTGAAGTATTTTCAAATAATACCTACAGGTTGCGAGATTTGAAGGATCAAGAAGTTTTCAATGGCCCTGTGAATGGGCATTTTCTGAAAAGATGTTTTTCTTGAGCCACACATGGCTCATCTATGGTTGTATATATTGTTTTTATTTTTATCTTTAAGTTTTAAATAATGACTCCGTAGCCCAACAACAAATCACTGAAGATGCAAAAGAGTTCTCACCAGCCCGTAGGGGGCATGTCATCCCCCATGGAGCCTAATGTTAGCACATAATCATGTAGGGGGTGCTCTCCTGAAAGAAGAATCCCCTTGGGTAAATAAAGAGATTCAAAAAACCCATTTTTCCAAAGTTTGGAGGGTGGGTGCGTCATTTTAATGAGCAAGCAGTTTCGGATGGCCAAGATCTACCCGTCCAGATCTACATCTGAGGTTTTATTCCAGAGCCCCTTCTCCATTCTGCCTTTAATGGGGGGGGGGTCCAAAATTGGGCACGCATCTCTCAGATGGTCGATATCGAGGCACCCAGATCAACGACACTCAAGCAATTTCGTACCCCCTCCTCCATTCTGCCTTTAACGGGGGGGCAGGGGTCCATAATTGGTGTGGTATTCGTGTGGGCCCCCCTTCCTGTCATGTCGCCCTCTCTACTGCTTCCTCCCCTGCCATTTGTTCTCCACTTAACCGCATGATGGGGCTTGCCCCCTTTGGCCCCTCTTTGTCCTCCAACATCTGTCCCCCCCCCTCCACGTCAGCCTCCCATAAATAATGTGTCCCCCATTACCATTATATCCCGTCACCTTCCCCCCTTCTTCTTGCCATGTGTCTCACACCTGTCATTTCCATGATCACTCCCCTTCCCATTTCCATGACAAGCATGCTAGATTCTCCATGACCTATCCATTGGACCATTCAACTGATCCAGGTGGCACCATGAGAAGACCTCCACATCCTAGAGGGAAAAGTTGACCCAGATTGTTCTTGATCCCAAGAAAGTAGTTATTGAAGTTGTTGGAGGTGGTTAGACATCGTCTCCACCATAAATGGAAAGTCCAACAAAGGATTAAAAGCAGGTTGATTCATCTACAGGACAGTCAGGAGTCTGATTGCATCTATCATAAGTGCACGGTCATCCAGAGTCTGCGTGCACAGACTACCAGAAGACATGCAGACGCAATGTTTTTAATGCAGTGTCTCATTTTCATTGTTGTTGTTTTAGTTTGAGTATATGTAGGCATTTTCTCCATTTTGTAATCTATCGATGGTTGAGCTAGGCTCCTGATTGTAAAGTTTTAATGAAGCACTGGTTTCTCTGGTTATGTATTGGCACTTGAGACTTCTTTCCTTATGAATGTCAGCGTCTTTCCATCTCTTTGTTTACATTGTATTAGAACAACTCGGAATTGGAGGATCCAGTCGAGTTGTGTTGTTATAGGATGATGTAGGTTGGATCACTATAATAGTTTCATTTTCTCTAATCAGTTCTTGTATTTTCTCAACATTGAATGATTTGGAATTGGAGGATCCAGTCAAGTCACCCTTCAATTCCCTGAAACTCAGAACCAAGAGGATCTTGTATTCTGAGCTTTTCTTCCTCAAGATGTTGAAAAGCCTGATGCCCGAGGCAGTCTTGCTCACTCCTCTCACCAATTCTTCCACCTACTCATTTTACAATCAACTCATTGACGAAAGTTAGATCAAGACCTCCTTTGTTCTTTACATACCAGGCTTGGTCCCTGAGTTAGAGTGATACCTTCCTGGGTCTCTACCCATTTGATCACCCATTAAATTTATTCGTGGAATAAATTGATGGGCGTTGGGATATGCTCCTGTCGCAATCCAAGAGTGACTTCTAACGCTAACAACTTGGACTGCAAAATTTTTGCTAACACTAATAAACACTACAGAATTTTATTCTTAGTGTAGTGTTCAGGACGAAAAAGAAGGCATCCAAGTAATTGTGAAGACAATGGGAAGTTTGTGGAGATGTGTCAAAACATTGGCCAGATTTCCAATTTATGGATGGTGAGATGCATGACTTATATAAAGCTCATTATGAAAATCAATGCAAAGGTGCATTGAATAAATAGGCATTGAGAGTTGCACTAATGCCTGGTAAGTGGTAGAGTTGCACTCATATACGATGGAATTGTATACTTGAATGCATTTTGTTGAATGCATTTTATGAGTGCATGTATATATGTTTTTGCATGGAAATAATTAGACTAATGTTTGAAATGTTGCTAAATCATGAAGTTGAGAACATTTCAGGAACTGTTAAACATTGCAACAGGAAAATTGCAAGTGAGGTAGTCACAGGAATAGTGACTACAAAAAATTTTCCTGTTCAGAAAATTGAAGAAATAAACTTACTGTTATTAATTACGAACATGCGTATGCATAGAATGATGAGTCATTCTATTTGGTCAAATTGTTTGGTAATTTTGATTGAATTTCTAGGTACATGCAATTCTAATATCATGGCATAAGGTGTTGTACATGTAGAATTATGATGTATAGAAAATACTGACAATCTGTTGGTTGTATGCAATATATAATCATTGCAGGAAAAATGGTATTTATCATGGTGCTTGTTGAAAGACATAAGGAAAACTATATTCTGTTATTCCAACAACGATGAAAAATTATGAAATAGAATTTCATATTTTGGGAAAAAGTTGAATTCCTTATGAAATTAATTGGATTTCTAAAATGGAATTTTTATAATGCTCTCTCATGATAATTGCATGTGTATGATGCAGGTGAGATGATAATTATTAAAGTTGGAACTCTTGGAGTCACAATGCTTTGAGAATTCATGTTCAGCCTATACTGGAGCCCTGGAAGGGAAGTTGAGCAACCAATGAACTATTTGATAGTGAAGGTGAATACTACTTTGGGTTGTACATGCATGTGGGGAAGAGAGACCGTTGGTTCGAGTGCTATTGAGGTTTGGTACCTTGTCCTAAACTATGCAGATATTGATTGTGGGTTGTGGATATCTTGGGAAGCCATTACCCTGGAGTCATAGCCATGCTCAGGAGTGGTATGATGCTAAGAGTTTATCAGTAGTGAGATCTGAGGCTGGTGGAATGTCATGGATCTACAACCAGTTGTTTCTTCAATGAAGTTTAATTGAAACATGTAATAAGGAACAATGAGCTGATTTATTTCCTGAGGAAGCTCTATGGAATAGAGAAAATGACTTCCAGTTACAGTATGAGTATGCGAATTGGTGCTGGAAAGTAGAGCACCAGATGGATAACGAGATTCCATTAGCTAAATCTTGGATATTTTAAGAATTTGAATGGTACTTGGTATATAATGCATTGAGGATAGTGCATAAATAAGGGGAGGGGATTGTAATATCCCTAGGTTAAACCCCAATTATAAATGTAATAATGTACTTAAGCTGGTGAGTTGTTTTATATTTGTTTGGCATGCACCTTTCATGGCATAGTGCATGCATGTACTGAGAAGTGAAATGATGGAGTGTGCACATTCTAGGATACTGTGTGCAACATATTAAGTGCATGTGATTATGAGGCCAACAAGCCTTTTTGTGTATATGTTGCATTTTATAGTTTGGTGAGCTAGTTATTATAATCTAGGATGTTTATGTTTTGATTACGTCAGAGAGCCTAGATGTTAAAGGTCAGTGCACCTATTTTTGTATATGTCTCTTACTTAATATAAATGCATCATTGCACGCAGAATGACCACGATAAAAGAGATAGGGGACTAAACTCCACTAGTTAGGGAAAAGGAGGGCCAAACATTAATGAAAATGGCTAAGCTAGGGAGCTTAAGCCAAAAAAGAAAATTATATTAATATTTCTTAAAACATAAAGTATGGATAATTATTTTATCCTAAGTTCTAAAGTTGGGGACAAGTGGGCCAAAGTAGCTCCCAACATGACAAGTGTCAAGTTGGGGATATGCATACATATTGTTGGGACTTAGTTAATTTCCTATCATCTTTTCCATCATTCATACCATTCATTCCTTCCATCATTCACCCATGATGCCATGACCATTTTCACTCACGCAGTCAGTGATCCTCCATACTTTTTGTCACTGTACATGATCTTGTATCTATGGACATATTTGTTTGTGTAGCTAGTTAGCTTGGGAGACAGACTAAAGAAGCGGTTGTGAGGACCCTGGGATAATGAAGAGGTAGGTTTTTAGGCCCACGGGATATTGAAGAGGTGGTTTGTCAAGACCATGAGCAATTTCTCTCTCGGTGAGAGAATTGCTAGAAAATGATTTTATGAAGGTGCCAAGCTGTAGCTATAGGGCTCTGAGACTTCCTATATGGCCTGTTATTGAAGCCCTGGAAAGAAAGTGGGGCATCTGAAGGATTTTTGAGCAAAGAAGGGGCACACTTCTTGGGGTGGGACAGGCATGTGGGGAATGAGAGATTGTAGGTTGTTAGTTTGAGTAGGCACATGTGATGGAGTCTTTCCTATTTTCCATGAGTCATTAGCCTGGCTATAAACCCTTTACCCATGTGGAGTTTAGTCCCATATCGGGGGTGACTCACTGTTGAGAGTGAAGAAAAGTGTGGTCTAAGGTTGGGAGGTTCGTGGAAGTTTTGCATGCAGTTGGTGATATTCTTACCAAGATAAGTGTCAACTGTGTGATAAATTTACATGTTGCATTATTATTTCCTTGTTTATTTTTATGGGTATTGTTTTATATGTTGCATGTATATGTTTAATGTTATTTCAGTGTGAATCTATGTATTTATAGATGTATTGGTATGTTTACGTTTTATATATAATGCTTCCACAAGAGTTTTGTGTGTATATATTTTAACTGCATGAAGTTCGAAAAATGTTTGTGGCATAGCTCAATTAGATGTTGGATATGTTATAGTATGTTCCATAGAGAGAATAAACGATTTCTCTAATGTAGCGTGGCCCAACCTAGGTGGCTGAGGACATTACAAAATCATATCAGAGATAAGTAAAGTGTCTGAGTAGTGTCATTTCCTATCCTGGGGATGGTTGGGGATGTTACAATGACTCTGATGGATAAAAGGTAGCTTAGTTTTCTTGGGGATTGGGGAAAAACACCCATAACAGAGAAACAACTCCAGCGGCATACATGGGTTTAAAAATCACACATTCACGAACTATCCAAACTCTAGTGGTATTAAGGGACTCTGAAATAGTCATAAGGGACCTCTATGGGCCCTCAAATACTACAATTGATTCTTCTAGTGGCCTTTGCTCGCAAATAAATTCTCTGAAATAGCTCTTCATTAAAGTGCACTAATTCCATATTCTCTTCTCTCAAAACATTGAACCTGACCGCTTAGCAAAAGAAGCGAAATATTTAGAATAGGGCCACCTCATTATAAATCAAATCCCCTCACATGATTGGCTCCCCTAACTTTCTTCATTTTCGTTTCCTCCCACTCACTAACCAGGACCTTTTCCTTTCGAACTCAACTACTCTCCTACCCCCACCCCCTTTCCCTCTCCCTCTCTCCCCCCACCCCCTCTTCCCCCTATCTCCCCTTCTGCCCCTTCCCCCC